>VZTZ01035714.1:907751-928363 GCA_013400955.1 Drymodes brunneopygia | reverse complement strand
GCGCTCGGTGCTGCCATGGCGGGGTTTGCTCCGCTCCTGCTCCTCCTGCTCTGCGCCGCCGCGGCACCCGCGCTGGGCTGGGATCGACCGGGTGAGATCCGCGCAGATAACGGGGGCGGGGCTCAGCGCGGCCCCAGCCGCCCCTACCGCCTCTCCCGGCGCCTTGGCGGCTCCCCGCGACCCGGCCCTGCGCAGTGCTGCCGGCACGGGGGAAGAGGGGCGTGTGCCGGGGTCCGCGCCCGGAAAGCGTTTGGGTTTGGGCTCTCTAAACCGACTTGTATCGCAGCAGTGGTTCCGCACTGCGGTCAGTGGTGGCTGTCTGCCTGCGAGCGATCGCCCAGAGCCGCCTCGGAAGGAAACGGGAAACTGCCTCGTTTCCCTCTGGGCGTCTGATGCTTCCTAGAGCTCCGTCTCGTAAAGAGACAGGCTTACGGCTTCGGCCCCTGTATCGCCAACCTTCTCCTCAGAGGAGGCCCTTGTGGCGGAGAGGGGTGCACCTGCACAAGCGCTGACGAGCAGTAGGAAGAGTTTATTCACAGGAAGGGTGGTTAAATATTGGAGTGGGCTGCCCAGCATGGTGCTGGAGGTGTTTAGGGAAAAACTGGACGTTGTACTCAGTGCCATGGTCTGGTTGCCACGGTGGGGTTCGTTCATCGGGGCTGGGCTCGGTGATCGCAGAGGTGTTTCCCAGCCCGGGCGGTTCTGTGACTCTTTGTGCTGCCTGTTGCAGGGAAGGTTCTGCTGCGGGACGTTCAGGCGCTCACTCTGCACCGAGGACAATATACCACATCCAGGCGGACAGCTGCGGTGCCGCAGCTGCAGTGCACGGGAGGCTCTGCGGGGTGTGCCCGTGTCCCTGAGGTTGTTCAGTGTTACAACAAAGGATGGGATGGCTCTGATGTACAGGTAACTGTTTAAGACTTGTTAAACTGTTAATGAAATCACTTTCCCCCAAGCTGGTAAGCTCTGAAGGAGCAAAGAGTAATGAGCTAGGTTGTCAGTTCAGGTGCTTTTTGTTAGATGAACTCTTGCAGCTAAAACTTAACCTAAATATTTTTAGGTTTGGATTTTCCAGAACTACTATAGGTGTATGTTTGAAATATCTTTGAAGGAGCTAATGTAAAAGCACAGCATAGTAAATCTTTGTTGGTTTTAAATAAAACAGTGCTTGAGTTTATAAAATCAAACTCTTGCAAACCCCAGAGGATGCTCTTGAATTGTTATTGCTGTGTGGATTTCCATTTTTTTATTAGCATGGAAAGGGCTTGTAAACATTTGCATCACTTTAGCTCTACCTTTTGAAACTAAATTTCACACTTGCCTGACTTTCAGTTGCACTCACTAGGGTGTGAGTGCTAGTCAGTAAATAGTTTGGTTAGTTGCTACCGAGGCTCCTGTCAATAGATAACCAGGAATCAAGGCTGAAAGTAATTCTTAGAACTGGTTCAGTACTGTGAAAGAATGAATTGGCAGTTGATACTGCTCTCCTAAATTATTAATTTAGAAATGACTGCTTTTCATTTCCTCTCCAAAATACATGTCACATGCCATTAGTGATCCCTGTATGGGTACCTCAAGGAAATGTGGGTCTGAGAATCCACCTGTATTCAACCAGAGAATCCCAATATAATTGTTAAGTATTGCATATGGATGCCTAATGATGTTTGTCCCAGTTTCTTTTGATTTCTGTACAGACACAAATGGAATAGGGTGCACTGGATTTCAGGCTTATGTGTTACATTTTTGTAGCTACCATCAAGCTTGCACAGGACAGGCATTTTTAAAGTAGCTGTTGCACAGGGTACAGCACATTTTTAGAAGTATTCCTATATCTCAAGAAGGGATATTTGAAAACCATGTTCAGTGAAGAAAAACAAAATCTTCCAGAGTTGTAATACTTCAGTGTTCTGAAAGATAAGATTTTTTTTTAAGTTTTAGGATTTAAAATTCATTTAAACATTAAATTCCTACTCCTTTTCAAAATAGGAGCACACGGAAATTTCTTACTCTGTGGTCCTTAGATGATTTGTTAGCAATACCACTTTATTTTAGGCCATATCTGGGGAAGCAGACTGGTGTTTTCATCTTCGGGGCAGTATGTTTTACTTTGTATTGTGTTTATTTTTTCAGTGGCAGTGCAAAGCAGACTTGGAAAATGCCTACCGTTTTGGACAAATGGAAGTGAGCTGTGAAGGCTACGATTACCCAGATGATCATTACATCCTAAAAGGCTCCTGCAGTTTAATGTTCAGGCTAGAGCTGACTGGGGAAGGTGAAAGGAGAGTGAAGGACTCTGGAAGCTTTGGCTCTAGCTATTACCAGTCAAGGAAAGATTATTCTGATTCTGGTTCTGGAGCAATTGTTGTAATTGTTCTTGTCATTCTTGCTTTTGGAGTATACACATTCTTCTTCAGCAACCAGCAGTCTCAGCAGAATTCTGGGGACAGTGATGGCTTCTCTCGGCCCTTCTGGCAGAGTCAGCAGGCACCTCCTCCTCCTGGTTTTAAGCCCACCTTCACAGGTAGGACTCTGAGCCGTTTACAGTATTCTAAAGAGCGAGCAGGATTATCCAGTTTTATCTGTGGTCAGGGAAGGTGGGATAGAGTTAAAACCACAGCATTTGCAGGCACTGCCGAATTGGCTGCTGAGCCTACAGCCAGCTTTGCATTCTGTTCTTTGTTCAAAAGAGAAAATAAGGGCTTGGTTTTCCGCAGGCTTTCAGGACAGGCTGCCCTTTGAACCTTTGAAAAGCCACCTGTCCATGCTCTGCAAGCATTCTTTTCATCACCTGTGAAATAGCAGGATTGTGACAGAGAGAGTAATTGTCATAGATAATCTGGAAAAGAGAATGGTCTTACACAGCCAGAAACAAACCCATGCCAAAGGAGCACTTTGAAACTTTACAGAATGGTCTTTCAGCCCTGATTTCATTCACAAAGCAGTTGATGGAGTTGAGTATCATGTACCAGTCCTCTGTTTAACAGGGCTTCAGTGTAGTTCCGGCAGCTGAAAATTTTGGTTCCCAGAGCAGAGAACAGTGTCTGTGAACTGTCATTGGAGGATACAGCATCTGAATCTCATGTGGGGCCTTTCATCTGAAGTTGAAAATTACAAAAGCAGTGACAAGGCTGCTGCTGGGAAAAGAGGCAGTTTTTCTTTTCCCAGAAATCTGGTGACTTTTCCCAGAAATCTGGAACAATCTTCCTTAGGCAGTCATAGTGTCTCAGAGGAATAACCATAAACATTACTCATCTGGTGTCCGACTAACACATTTAACCCTGTAAACATGCAACCTGCTCACAGCACTGGAACTTTTAATTACATTCTCACAAGTTATGTAATTTCTTTTTTTTTAAATACAAAATAGAGAAGGGGTTTTGGCAAGAAAATACATAGCAAGGATTAAATTTCCTTAGTCTAAAGTTTGTATTTTAATAATGCTTATTAATGCTTTCTCCAAGTTTTGTTCAAGCAGCTTGGCCAACAGAGGGTGCAGCATAATTCTTGTGGATACCCTTGTGCAGGGTGTGCACAGCAGAAACTTTCAGCTGTACCTACACCAGAAAATTAAAGGGAATGTGCTTCTGTTGGCTTTGCAAATTGGTTTGCATGTAGTTACGTCAGACAGTCTGTCTGTGCTGTGTGTGCATCAGTGGCTCTGTGTGGGCATGGCACTGGCTGTACTGTGATGGTCAGCAAGAGCCCTGGCTGTGACATGCAGCTCTGTCACACTGGGCACGGGCAAAACAGGGAAGAGTTATTTTCATTTTTTTGTGTTCAGTTCCTTGTCAGTTAATTGCCCCAGTGCATTTTTCTTTGCAGAATCTCAAATCTAGGAAGGGCAGGGCCTTGAGAATGTTTTCTTGATGATTGCTGAACACTGAGACACTTAAAATACATGTTGGGAGCCATATAATGCCTAATTAGTGTTGTTTTTAGTAAGGCAAATCAATGATTTGTCTTTAGATTTCAGGCAAAATAAGGAGGAAAACTCTGAAATGTGGAGCCAGGTTAAAAATACTAAGTGTTGGGCTGCTTCATGCATTTAGTGTCTGCCTTACATTGCAGGAGCAGAGCAAAAGCACATCTCTGAGTGTGTATGTCCATGTGTTCCAGGATTGTATTAGTCTTTGGGAACCTGGACAGTAATGAAAAGCAATGTTGTTCACATATTGCTGTTAATATTTAATTTGCCTCATTTTAAATCCTCTTAACATGCAGAATGTGTCCTGTGAAACTTGTTTAGCTAGACTATCTTAATTAAATTCTGCTTTCTCTCAGTTAGTGGTTTGACATGATTCTTAATATTTACTCCAGTTATTTCAACAAAAAATTACTCTGTTTTCTGAGTCGGTGTTCAATCACAGTGCTTTTGAGCAAATGAGTTGGTTCATCTCTGATCAACGTCGTTTTTGCAGCAAATTAAGTAATTTTTTTGTTGTTTTTCCAAATCAGCATAATTTAATGGTGTATCATCCCAATGAGAGTTTCTCTTTCTCCCCACACATTCAAAATGAAATTCAACTTCAAATCCAATGTAGACTGAAACTGATTATTTCATTATTGTTTTATCTTCTATGACTTCCAAAAACCTGTACCAGTTTGAAGACAGACCAGGCCCTCTAATTTTTACCTAAGTCATCTCTGGCCCACTTGTTCAAGTGGGCATGTTTCAGGGAGACCCTAATATTACCTTCAGTCCTTTTTATACTTCATTATGTGTTAAGCCCATGGTTGAGCTTATTATTGCATCCATGATTTTTGCAAGACCAGAAAATTATTCTACTTTGGGTTTGTATTTTCTCTTTTTCATTCTAAATGGAAGACATTTGTTCTGACTCAGAACCTCATGTTACACAGGTCACATGTAAAAAAAACTCTCCTTCCCCCACAACCTACTTGATATGCTTGCAGTTTCATCAAGGTATTTGTCAAGCTTGGTGACTCATGCATAATAAAAGCTTTGCAGTGTGATTGCAGTTAGCTTGGCTTTTGCTAACAAGTGCCAGACTAGGATTACCAGGAACAATACCAGCAATGTTAGCATTACACTGAGCCACTGTGACTCAAATGGTGCAGCTGTGCTCAGTGAGATTAGGAGCTCTGTGTCCTTGTGGTTTGCTCACTATGCAGTGTTACCTATTTGATTTGTGTTCCTGCATCTGCTTCTGGCTTGTTCAGTGACCTTCAGCAGATTATTCTTTCTTCATTTCCTTTTCTATTTTTAATCTAACTTGTCTGTTTATAGGTCAGCGGGCAGCGACTCTTTCCATGTTTTGCAAACGTCAGGGTTGTGAGATAAAGTGGAAGCAGATTTTTAAAGTAAAACTTTTTACAGTAGTGTCCATTTATGTGGGTTTTCCTGCTTTCTGAAATATGGGGCCTTTCAAGTTAAGCTTGATCAAGAATCTGCTGAAATCCGGAGCAGTTTGTTGTCTAATTTCCTGTTACCTTTAATAGGAGAGAATCTTGTTGCAACAGCTGGCCTGTGGATTAGTCTATTACTAACTGATGCTTTCTATTTTCATTTTGTTTAAGATGACAACAGCTTTGGAACTCATTCCCATCGTGGAACCAGTTCAGGACCAGGATTTTGGACTGGATTAGGAACAGGAGGCTTGCTAGGCTACTTGGCAGGCAGCTACAGGTAAAATATGCATACTATCAGATTTTAAGCATTTAAGCTTTCAGGGGGTATGCCATATACTGTATTGACATTGTTTGTAAGCTTTCAGGCCTGTGTCATTCAAGCTATAAAATCCTACCACTACAAGAATTTTGAGCAGTTATCTGTAGCTCCAGGATCAGAGACATTTCAAACATGTTTCTGAGGCAGAATTGAAAAGACTGAGATACTTCATTCTGCTTCCTCTTACCTGGCATGATGGCCTGCAAATTTAAATTGAGCATTTAAACAATTTGTCTGCAGAATGCCTTAAAACACACATTGTCTTATTAAGCATATAATCGTCTGCAGATGGGTCTCTTACATCAGTGTCATCTTTTCTAAAATAAGTCTGGATGGCCATATTTGCTTTAGACTTTTAGTCATTCAGAATGCATCATTTTTAGATTAACAGTTTAAAGAGAGCAGTTGCTGTCATTTTAGGCTTCACTGGAGAAAATATGTGATTCCTGCAGGAAATCTTCAGAGCCTGAGCAGTTTTGTCTATTTATCCAATAACTTGCCTACGTATCAAGTCTATTCCTGAAGTAATGTAACAGATAAGAGAGTAAGATACATGGACAGGAGTGTGCTAAGCATCTTCATTGTGAAGTTGTGGGCTATTTTTAATAACAGAGGCTTATATCAATTCTGCTAAGAATTTTTCTAAGTTATAGTGTGTTTTATTGACCTGGTATTTCTTAAGTCTCAAATATATGACTTGTGTTGAGGTATTATATTTATGTAGTATCTACATACAGGTTAGTTCCCTGATTTCTACACACCCCCATTTCCAAAGCCACAAATTATTTTTCAAGATTATAGATTTAATTGAATAAGTCCAAATACATAAACAAGCTTCCTAACTTGGGCTTCTTTTTGTTTAAAGCAGTCTTTGGTCCACTATTATTTAATTTGGTTTTTTAGGCTTTTGAAATTATGTGTCTCAAAATGCTGGTGCCAGGAAGTATGAGAGAGCTCTTTGTAAATTTCAACAGCAGGAAATTCCATATCCATGGGAGCTAGTAATTTTAAGTGAGTGAGTCAAAGACCATGATATGTTAGTGTTATTGATATAACCTTTCAAAACAGTTAACAGAAGGATGTTTTCTCTTGCCAAACATGGCTGGGACGTAGGTGATGGCAAAATGCATTTAAACTTCCGATTTCAAATGTGTCTGACAAAATCTGAAGTCGAAATTTCAGAGAGAGAAATTTCTTCATTTGCAATTGTTAGAATTACTTATTCTGAAGAACAAAGCCTAATTTCCTTTTGAAAGTCTACAGCACTGGATATCCTTGCTCTCAATGTGTTAAATACATTATGCAGGAATATTTCCAGCTTTGAAATATCTGATACAGTTTTCTCTTGAAGATGCAGTTCTCTTGTTTGGAATGGTATCTTCTTAATTTTTCCTAACGTCACTTATGAAGCCTTCCTTCTACTCTGTTTCATGCCAGAGCACAGCCACGTTCCCCATATCACGGTATGTGGACAGGTCCCACAGCTGCACCTCCTATGCATGGGCATTCAGTCAATTCCACAGAAAGTAGCAGTGCAGGAACAAGAACTGCTTCTGGTAAGGCAAAACACCTTTCAGTTTCCTGAAGCTCAAGAGACCTTGACCTATCAAAAACATGCAGCTGTTAGTTGCAGTTCAACGAGCATCCTTGTTTTATTTTAGCAGTTGGTGTAGATGGCATGGAACGATATCCCTTGCTTCCATTCCCTATGGAAGTAGGGCAGCATTGTGAGCATGGAATTCCCCACAGGCCTGTGGTGGGCCTGGCACCACCAGCATCGGGCTTGTCTTCACTGGCAAGGGGCATTAGTTAAAGACTTTCCTTTCTGATGTGCACTACGCATGCCCTTCTCTAGCAAACATGCACAGGCTTGTTCTCTGTAGAATGCAGGTTGTCTGATCTGCAAGAACTGAATAGTTTCCAGGCCAGTCAGCCCACAGTTGCTTGCTGTTCTGCTTCCTGTGAATATATTTTCCTCATCTCCCATACCACCTTTAGTCTTTTTAGAACTAGAGAGTTCAGTGGAAAGGCCATGGTGGAGCTGACTTTTTTTTTTTTTTATTTTACAGGATTTGGGGGCACAAAACGAAGATGAAATCCTTGACATTATTACATCAGAGTGATTGAACTAAATCTTTTGTGTACTTGTACTTCTTTTAAGAGTAGTATACTTCAGAAGTGGGTATGAAGGACAAGGCAAAAAATTCCTCACTTTCTCTGTGGACTTTCACTGCTGTTTCAAGTATCAGAGGTGCTGGAGCATCCACTATTTCAAATCAGCATCTCATATAGCAAAAGCTCATCCAAGTTAACTAGAATGATGTTACAGTGACCGTTTATCTGTCTGTACTTGAGGGATTATGGCAATGATAGCCTTACCAGATTTTCAAAGCATGTGGCTTACTGCTCATGTTCTGGGCTTAATTTCATTCGATCCAGAATTTCTGATATTTTTTCCCCTTTCCTGGTCATCCAGCATCTATCTGATATTAAAGGAGTGCTGTTATTTGAAGCTACTTTTGTTTGCCTTTGCAGAATTCATGTGAACTTTACTGAAACTGCAGTCAGCTACTCAGATAAGTGTTGGAGTTCTTCCTCAGTGGACAAGAGCAAAACTGTATATAAAGAGACTAACATTAATATGTTTCTATCTGTGTTATGTGACTGTTGGAGTAAAAATGTGCAGATTCATGGATTCTCAATGTTTTAGAGCTTATCCAAGGTGACTGTGCAAACCTGGGGGACTTTGTAAGTTACTGGAGGTAAATAAATAAGTAACCTGGAAATTTGGACCTTTTTCTGGAAGACTGAGGTAATTTAAGTTCAGGTGATTACAGACATTTTGTCTGCATTGAGGCCACAGATTTGCCTTTTAATGGTGGATGTTGGCAATGCTGTGAAAACTTGTGATGTGAATGGTCTGTCCTGCTAGATCACCTGTCCAGGGCACAGTAAACCAAAGGTGCTCATTGCAAAAGGGAAGGGAATGTTCTTAATGCAAAGATGGTAGAATCTCTGGGACATAGCAGGCCTTGATACTAAGCAAAGAAAGGAAATAGAATATTTAACAGGGTGTAAACTTCCCCAAATGTGGTTTTTAAAAACAAAATGCTTTCAAAGAGTGGGAAGCAGAGAGGCCTTGCTTTGTTCTGTGATGATATTTTGGGGCCTCTGTGAAGTGTCATACAGTTCTTGGGTGACTTACTCTCTCCTGGAAGAGGCATTGCTGGATAAAAAGCAGAGAAATTTCTCAGGATTATGGGAAGAGGGGGGAAGTGACAAATGGTCTGCTTGATCACCAGCTCTTCCCCAGAGCCCATCCTAACAGAGTGTAGAAGTGTTTCTGTGGGCACTGCTCGTGTATGCTGGCAGCAGCCAGAGAAGCGTTATCTTTGAGCCTTGTGAAAATACTGTGTCTGGCAATTGATATCCACTGTTGCAGCAAAAGCAAAGCACTGTTCAGCTGATACAGGTTGCATCTCCACAAGGAGATTCAGTAGGTCTGGTTAGTCTAAGAAAGTGACTTCAGCATAACTCAGGGAAAAGTAACCATGTCCATTCATGAATTCAGAAGAAATTAGCTCATATGGTAACACCCAAGTTCAGTGTATGGCTTAAGCAACCAAAAGAGAGAAAACCAAACCAGCAAATCCCAGAAATCTTTGTGAAATCAACAGACAGAAAAAGTGCTTCATGAAGAAGTGCTTGTACTAAACGTGTTATTTTGGAAGTATCAAATGAAATTGTTAACTTGAGGGTGAAATGGTTTGCTTCTCAGAGCTTCCCGAGGGTTGGGGGGAAATGACTGATTAATAGCCTGCACTATGAAACTAAAAAGGGAAATGGCAAAGACCTTACTGATGGCCTCCGAGAAAGCTCTGCCTTTTATGAGAAGAAGTCTATGGTAAATCTCTTATCTTTATGACAAAGTGTAGCAAAAGAATATATTTTAAATATGGATTCTTTACCTATTTTTAAGTGTATTCAGGTTAAGCTTGTCACAGTCAATATTTGCTTTGCCAACTAATTGCATAACAATGAAATTGGATTTTTTCTAACTGGGTAGTTTGAAGCTGAAGTTTGCTCTCAAATTACAATATGCTGTGAAATGTTTTAGACAATGGTTTCATTTGTATTTATGTATTTATAGTTTCTGCATGTAATGTGATTTGATATATACCATAGCTTCTGAATATGTGGGATATTTTTGCCCTTCCCCTTGATAAAGGAATGAAATAAGTGAATAAGGAGTATGTTTGTCCTTTAAGTCACTATCTTGTGCCCTGCAGGGATGGCATTGTTTGTTTTCTCTGAGTTCTCTGTCTCATCATCCACTCCCTGGGTTGTGTAGTATCATCCTTCACCCCCCAATGCAGAGTGGGTAAGCTGTATGTTGTTTCAATAAAATAAAACAATACTGGGAATAGTGTTATTGTATTGATTAAGTTTTCAATAACAAAATACTGAACCCTGTAAGGAATTGAAGGCTTTCTTGTAAATCAAGATTTGGGATCTGAGTCTGCAGAAAAACTCTTGTTATGTCAGCAAGTTCCTGATTTTACAAGGTGGTGAGCTGAACCCTTCAGAAGAATTTATGATCACTGCTGCTGTTCTTGGTTGTGGACAGAGCAGAGCTCTACACAGGGATAGCCTAAGCTGATGTGTTGGCTTCTTACACGGAGGATGTGTCACTGCAGAATAGAGACGTGGTTTACACACAGAGTTCAATGTCTTGGCAGTTGTAAGCTGGGGTTAAACAGAGGCCTGCAAATTCTGCTGTCAGCATTTCCTTCATCAAATGTTGCTGATGCTCCTGAGTGAAAAGAACTTGTGGAAGGCAGCTTAGAGCTCACATTTGTGAGAGACCTTGAGCTTTCTTCCTGAGCATCAGATCTGGAAGGTCCTAGTCTCCCCTCTTGCCCTGGGCAGGGTTTTGGGAGCAGCTTCATGATTGCAAGGCATATGTAAATGCTTGAACTGTTGCATGCTGTTGTAGATAGCTGCAATTTGATTTGGCACCTGCGACCAGAACTACTCATACTCTGACAAGGCTTACATCCTCACACAAAGCTAAAACTCATTACAGAAACGAAACTCCTGGTTTTACAGCTGACTTCCCAGGAAGCATGTGATAAAAAAAAAAAAAAGATGGACAGAGATAAGCTTTCTCTGTGCCACTCTGTCTTGTGACTCAGCTGCCAGGTCAGATCTTGGCTAGTTCTGCAGACTCTCATGCTGTGCACCTTACTCTTTTCCCTGGGTGCCATGTGTGTGTTTGTTTTAGCACCAAGGCAAGACAGTCGGTGGTTGATTTTAAAAATAAAATTTTTCCATGGTCATCACTTTAAATCAGTAAGTTCCAAAAGTGGAATTAAGCCAGGTGGCATGATTTCCAACACTAGGAGTTGTTGCACAGAGAAATAACTGAAGTAAAGTAGCAAGCAATACCTACCTGCCTGCACAGCTGTCTTAAAAGCTGAAAATGCAGCACTTGTACATAGACTGTTGTCCACTTAACACCAATTATAAGTGCTGTGTTTTTTCTTCCTTACTGAAGCAAAGTATTATTAATATTTTCAGAATACCTATCAACCAGTGATTGTGGTACAGAAATAGCCCAGCTGCCTGTGAACTAGGTTGTATGAACAAACCCACAAAAATGTTACAAAATGTGTAGCAGCAGGCAATGCTGTTGTCTCCTGTTGTGTCTAATAAAAGACAATGTCCGGTCCCTTGTTCTCCTTCCGTACCTATGGGGGCAGCTTGGGGTTGAGTGCTGTGTGGGAGAGCATCGTTATCACCCAGCATATTTTGCTGGAGCCTTCCTCTGCAGCCAGTTATTTTGCTTTCTTAATACTGTATATAGCTGCAGTAGTCTTCACTTTCTCACGCCTCCTTTTCTATTGCAGCTGTGATTTGCCAATGCTAATGAAAATAATCAGCAGACTCCCTTTATGTGGCCTGTATATCTTATCCCTTGCTGTCTTCCATCTTGTAGTTCCCTCTGTTCCTGCTGGGGTCAATGTTTCTTTAGCAAGGAAAGGATGAGCAGTTGTAAAAAGTGTATTGAGCTGGGAATGGATGGAGTAGATAGCGATGGAGTCAAGGGAGCCAACTGTCAGACTGTGAATTGTCCTTTCTGGGCAGTATGTTGGTGGAAAGACATTTTTTTAGCTTTCTGTCAGAGAAGCATTTTTGTCAAAGGTACAGTATGGCAGCTGGGGACGGGAGCAGATTAAGGGCTAGTGAACTGGCAGCAAGGAGGAGACCTGAAAACATTCTCTCCATCCTGACTTAGGAATGACTAAGGACTGTATCACCAAGAAGCTGTGCTAGCTCATGAAGGATGTGCTAGCTCAGCTACTCCACAGTCATGCCATTGCAGATCCTGTAGGTAGATGTATGTTTAAAGATACCAGGTGCTTCTGAAAATGCCAAGCAGAAGAAAGGTGACTTGGCCCTGCATCCATGTTTCTTTCCTGCTGCAGTGTGACTTTGAATGAACAGAGAAGGCCAAACATGGAAGAAACAGCAAGCTAGTCTGACAAAGGGTAGTAAGTTTACACCTACACTGGGCCAAAGCCAGGCTTGCAGGTGAAGTCTGTTTATGTCCCGACTGCTCACTCTTCTCACACAACAGCAGGAAATAGTAGGCAGTTCTAACAGCTGTTGTATCAGGATTATTTTACTGGGTTTTCCTGCATCCCTAAAGTTAAGTCCTACAGACAATTACCAGTAATATGGATTGACACCTTTTGCTCTGAGGGCTATCTGAGCAATACCATAATTCAGACTTCAAACTACCCACTGTGAAATTTGAAGGAGACAAATCACTGCCTTCTCAAAGACCAGAGTCTCTGAAGTACTGCACAGGGAATATTTCCTCATTTAGTACATATGTCTTGACTTCCCTGGCATCAAGACTTACGCAGTCTTTGCTGTGCAACTTTATTTAGATGTCATTGTGCAGTATCCTCTGAGACTTGGCCTTGAGATCACAGCCCTGACATCATTGCTCCTCTAAGCCTTCTTCTGTCTGCCTCCTGTGTCCTTGTAATCACCACGTGGGGATGCTTTTATTGTGGCAGCACTGGAATTACCAGCAATCCAAAATACCTTGCTGCTGCTGCCTAATGGGAGTTATTCATCTCCCAGTCAGCTCCTGTGGTCATTTTCATGTCATTTGGCAGCTGTAAACATATCACATCTGCTTTAATGGGCAGACAACAATTATGGTTGGGGGAAAAAGAAAAGGGAAAAAAAAGTGCAATGAATGTAGATAAAATGTTGAGTTGGAACAATTTTGCAGAGCTAACCTTCATGGTGGGATTACTTTATCAACATTCTTCTCCAGGAGTTGGATGAGTACTTTATTGATGTGGATTTAAATAATGCCATCAGTGTCTTCTACACTGCAAGAGTGAAAGACTTAGAACTGTAACAGGTTTGGTGTTCAACAAAGTCAGACCTGTTTGGGGCTCTTTGTAGTTTGATAAACAGCTTGCAAAGAATTGGTAGCAGTTAAAAGTGAGGTTAGATCGGGGCAGAAATTCATGTGGCTTCAGCATAGACAGAAATGAACTGATCTGTGCTGTTTCTGAAACCGAGGTAAAAACGAGACCCAGTCAGGCAGAAACAGCTCAGAAGGTTGTTCCTGTCTCTGCTTTGAGCTAAGGAGATCCTGTTCAGCACAAATTGTCATCTGCTGCAGACAACTACTGTCAGCACTGAAGTCCTCTTTCCCTTAGGTAGGCAAACCCTCTGTCCTCATCCTGACTATTAGAAAATCAGGCAGGCCCCCTGCATCATAGTGCAGTGTGATTCTGAATTGGCAGGCTTGGGTGGTTAATTCTAGATTAACAGGTGCAAGGATTTATTTCCTTTTTAAAAAGGAGCTGGGGATTAGGCTGTAACTAAGTGAATGTGTATAGAGCTGAAACAGTGCAAACATGAGTGGTGAGAGGAAGACCACACTTGCCTTGGGTAGTCCAGTTTTACCTGAGATATTAATACATTCCCTTTAGCCCAGCTGATGTAGCTGCTAAAGAGAAGGTAGAGTTTGGGCAGATACTGACTTTTAAATTGCAAAGCTGCTTTGGACATAACGGAGAAACAGAACTTTCTGCAACAGCTGAGAGAGAAACACAGCATGAACCATTCTCCAACGGCATTCAGCCTGAGAAGGGGAGGGGAGAACAGGAAGTGCCACACAGAAACCAGTGAGTGTTTCTAGCCTGAACCTGCTACCGAGGCATCTGTTCCTCTCCAGTCTTTGTTTGCTTAAGCACCTGAGAGGCCTCATGGAGCCATGAGTGCTCCCACTTAGCCTCAGCTTGGCAGACCTCCAAGCCAGGAGCTGTGGGTGAGGGAAGATTGTATTTGATGACCTTTGGACAGCATGTCAGGAGAGGCCCAGGAAGACAGCTGAGCTACAGGAATGTTTCATGCCCTGGAATGACAAATAAATCAAGGGTATGCAACAGTCAGCAGCAGAGACCTTTAAAAAGAGATGTGGAATGCTCTGGTGGAGCCAGTCGGCACACTGGAAGGTGTTCTTGTACATGGTGGCTGCAGCAGGCTGGAGGAGCTGCATCCCATGGGCTCCATGTGGCTTAAGAAGATTCTGTGTCGGTTCAGCTGCTGGATCAGTGCTGGCCATTCTCTTGCTCTCCTCCCAAATGCACAGCCTAACCATGCATTTTCACAATCTTGCCAGCTCAGAGATCATGTGCACCTGGAAACACCAGCAACCTGGTTTATGGAACTTTGTACCACAGCATATTCTAGAGGCCAAAACTAAAGATGAGAAGGAAAGGATTGGGTGATCTTACGTAAAAACAATACATCAGTGACCGAACCATTACATGACTTCTGGTTTAAAAATGCCTAGAACTTGAATTCCAGAAGCAGAGGGTGTTAATGGCCTCTGTCAGAGCCGGAGTACTGGGATAAGCAGGGCTTTCCTCCAAGGCAATATGACAGCTCTTACATCATTATCTATGAGGATAAGGATCTACTTATCCTAGGCATAGCCTCCTAGCACAGAAAGGTAATGCCCACTGAAAAATGCTTTGCCCAGACTGGAAGAGGAAAAGAATGAATCATACTGGGCAGCATTTCACTCCCAGTAAGACACAATCCCCTTCCTGCAGGTCCCCCTGACAAAAGACTGGGAGCAAGGTTCATCCATCAAGGGTGGATGGGAGGTGGGTTTTCTGATTCTTTTCTTACCTTGTGGGCAGAGGCTTATTATTGCAAGATGAGCTGCAGAGATACTTGAAGAGTGAAAAGGGAGACATTCATAACGGGGGTTAGAGACTTACCTGTGTGTCAAAGGGGAAGGGCAGCTGTTAATGATAGCTTTTGTTTTGTTTGTTCATTTTTTTTCTGGCTTCCTGTTTAGAAAAAAATGGGGACAATAGAAAAGTCCTTTTCTCTGCATAGAGCACTGCATTTTCCATATTTAAAGGAAATCTTAGGCCTTGCTTAAACCTGGGCTTTAGCCAGTGTTGTGCTGAGTGAATTGACTGCACCAGTGAAACCTCTCTTGAAACTGTGCTGCAACGCCATAACTTACCCTGAGAACAAAAGGGTAAGAAACACCCTTGGGTGCTTTGTTCAGACAATAAATGGGTGTCCTGCATGGTGCAGCTTTCCTAATGTGGAAAGCCACGGCATGGCCAAGTGCTGAACATTTGAAAAGGCTCATACAATTCCAGAGGGCTGCACAGAGAGCGTGCTCAGGAAAATGCTCATACACTTCACTGATTCTTAGGGATTATTTCAGGCTGTTTCTGTTGACTGAACAATTACTGGAGGTGAAATGGAAAGGTTTATATGTTTATTTAGGCAATGTTTTCAACTTTTCCCCTCAGAACAGTTGCACTGGTGCAAACAGCAAAGGTTGGAGAGCTGGGCTGGAGTGAGTGCTGGAAGTTTTTGAAGTCTTTTTTTAGTTTTATCACATGATTTAATGTACCCTCCCCTTGCTATTGTAAAATCCTGAATCCCTTTTCCCTGGTACTGGAAAGGCACAGCTCTTCTAGAGAGATGAACTGGGTTAAATATTGCCTGGTTGTCAGAGGGCGAGCTGGTGCTTGCAGCAGGTAGGAGAACAGGCAGTGGCTGCTGTTCTGGGAAAGACAGGGCAAAGACTCAGTGAAGGAGGAAACACAGGAATGAAGGACTCAATTAAAGAGGGGCTGAACATCCCACATGGGTTTGGCTGAGTGACACTTCCAAGTCAGTGGGCATAGGAAGCCTGGTGAGAAGCAGGAGGAAGAGGACTGTGGCTTAAATGCAGAGGTGCTTAGGAAAGTTAGGTGAAATTTCTGAATCTGAGGTGAATAAGACAGACTCTTCCAAGCAGGACTTACTGACAGCAGGCATGCAGCATAGAGTTTGACTTGATGAGGACAAAGAGAAAACCAAGGGACAGGACTGTGGTCAGCTGAGTCCCACACACAACCACATGTTCCTTCTAAAGGGGGCCTTCCTCACCCCTTGCTCTTCCTCTCATCCAGCAATTGTACATTACATCCTCTCTCCTTCCCACATAATCCCTGTTGCTGTCAATTAGCTAGTGGCTTAAGAAACAGTTGCTCATTCAGGGAACTGTTGTCAAACACCAGGCACACCATTGCCTATCCTTGTCATTGCCCAAGACAAAAAATGTACAGCTCCAAATCCAGTTACACCAGTGCTCCCATACGAAAAAGGCTTTTAAAAACAGTTTTACGAGTTGTTGCAGCTGGACGTCTGTTTAGGCTATGGCAGTGTAATTCCAGGCACAACTTATCCTCCCCTTCCAAACAGTTACTCAGGCAACTTTAGTTTTAGAAGCCAGGAATTGCTGCAGAGGATTAGGTGCCGTGTGCCTAGCCCTAACACCCAGCTGCACAGCTTTCAGCTGCAAACTCGAAAGCACATTTTCCACAGCACTTGGTACCTATTGCCTCTCCCTTCCATGGACTGAAATCATGTGGTACCAACCACATAAATGGGAACTGTGTAAAGTCTGATGGCACAAATTTAACTGTTCAGAGCACCTTGAAACAAACAGGACTTGAGAGGACGTGTTTTGTGCCAGGTTCATGCTTTGAGTCAGGTGGCTGTGGTGGATTAGGTCTGGCAGTGGCAGCCTGAACACTGGGTTTACTGCTTGGTAAAATCCCAGCCACAGCAGTTGTAAACAGTCATGTGTTAGAGTCTAAAGTGGAAAGGCTGTGTTAAAATAGGTACAAATATTAAGCCTGATTGCTTATAAAGAAATACTCTGTGAGTAAAAAAGGTAACTTTCGGTAAATACCTTTTTGAAGAGTCTTAGCCTTCTCTGCACATGATATTTTGTACTGCATGAAATGATGGCTTTGCCAAAGTTTGCCCCTTCAGAGTATCAACTGCTGTCCAAGAAGGCAGCAAAACCATAACAAATGCAATCTATTCTGTGTGCTTTTCTGAAAGAGCAAAGAGCAAGTAGCTAAGTGTGGATAACCTATAAACTCATTTTCCCTCAAACTGACCCCTACTACACCCACTTCCAGGCAGAAGTGAGAACATGGTGTTTCCACTGACCTTGCAAGGCAGGACAAACCAGTGCTGCTCACTGACAAGGAGCTTTTTGGAGAAGTAGTTTTAGTATGTGTTGTTCTACTGATCCTGTTCACCACACAGATGTGGAAACCTTCACGCTGGAAGGAGGGAGGAGGTGCCACTGTGGAATGGTTATGAGTCAGAGAATTTTACTGACTCTTTAAAAAAGATTATTTATTAGATTCCTCTCATCATGAGACCTGTGTCTACTGAGAGCTGTAGAACAAGCTTGTTCAAAAGGATTAAGGTCAGAATTTCTGAGATGTCCGTGATGCTGCATAGAGCTTGAAATTTTGGCCCATTCTAACCTTCAAACATGACATGTCTTGCAAGTAGCAAACTAGGCAAAACAAACCAAATGGAAACCTTTTTTAACCCAGACAGCAATACTTTTTCTCCACTAGCACCAAAAGAGATTCCTCACAGAGCACAATGCTGCAAAGTGTATGTATGGTGTGAGGCTCTGAACAGTGATTGTATTGTTAAAGCAAGTTCTTGTACAATCTATTCCTGGCAGTGAAGCATTTAATATTTAATTTTTTTAGAACACTGGAACCATAAACACATTTTTACAACATTAACATAGACAGTTACAGCACACTGGTGTACTTGCAGAGTACAAAAGTTGAGAAATCTGGTCAGACTGGTTTTTGAAAGGTGAAAGAGATCTCTGTTGAAGTGATAAACATTAAAATACTATTAAGATAACATTAATAGTGGTGCTTTCAGAGAAGCCTAAGCAATCTGGTCACTAGAAAAAAAAAAGAGGAAAACCAGATGGTGCAAAAAACCTGCTTCCAGGCAATGAATGTAAAAGGGCGCTTAGGTCAAACCCAGTTGTGAAATTATACACAAAGGAAAGAACCGAAGCTCCCATAGGAACCTCAAGTCATCCAAAATACTTCGACAATTCTAAATGCAGTGCCTTTATTTTTATAACAGATGGATGTTAATACTGAAGTATGCTTTCTATTAGAAACACAGTTTCAGCTCCCTGCTCTCCAGCTGATGCAGAATGGAAACAATCCATCTGAGTGCTAATGTCAAGTTTCTTGTTTTGGCAGAAGTTTTTATTTATGATTGCATTTTTTGCAGACATTACAGGCTTTGATGTGAAACATTTCTTTCATTATACATACTCACTGCAGGACTATCTACATTCAAGCTGCTCAAAAGCATCCTGACCACGAAATAATTGGTGTAGCCACTTCCGTGTGCTGCCTAAGATTTCTTGGGGTGCACATGTGGGATATTTTTGGGAAGCACTGGAGAACTAACTGCACTTGACTGCTGGCATAGCTTAGGAGTGGTGTAACTTGGGTTTTAACCTATAAATCTGATGGGGCAGCCCTAGAATTAAGGGGGTCTGGGAATGGCTCAGACTTGACATAGAGCTCAAAGGAACTTTCCACTGGGGGACGCATCTTTTGTGTTTGCCTGGCATAAGGAGAGCATTGAGCAAAGAAAGAGCTGTCTGCAAATAAGGAAAGTTCTGCAGAAAGAGGGGTAGGCAATGGGAATGTCAAAACTGCTTACAGAAGTTGGACTGAAGTTGGGTTAGATTTTTTGGAGCCAAGTAGTTTGAGCCAGTAGCATCCATGTACTTTGGAAAAGCAAAGCTTTGATGTGAGTCTGTCCCCCCATGTACTGAAATTTCTCTGCCAGAGTAGCTGTTCAGAGATGTAGCCTGTATTAATACCAGAGCAGGGCTGTGGTCCAAGCACCCTGCTCCAAACTGTGTGTATTCTGAGGGCAGTGAAGAAGGAGGAAAGACATATGGAGTTTGCAAGGATGTGGTGCCTGGGCAAGGGACCTCAGGTTAAGGTTTTAGGGCAACCTCTCTCAAATAAATCCATAATATTAAAAAAAAATATAAATTCCTAATATAACATATGCGTATTACAGAGTTTTCCTTTTGGATGATGAAAATGACAGGCAGGTGTATATGGAGGCTGGAGAAAGGAGCTTGCCCTTGGGAAACAGAAATAGCTAAGTAGAAGTAGGGCTAGGTGGCAAGACTGGCCAGCACACATGCCACATCTCTGCTGTCCAGGCTAGGAAGGCAGTTACTCATAGGAACAGATCAGGGATACTTTTTAGATTCTCAGTTTAAATATCTAACAAAGTATCTTTATGCTCCTTCAACAATTCCTGTCGTAGTTTGCATTCTCCAGTTGTTTTTGTACCTAGGAAAAAACCCATTTGCGTTCCCCAGAGACCTTTCTGCTCTGCCAGCCGGCGTGGCTGGCCCTTGCTCTGCACCCACTCCCAGGTGGTGCGGCACAGCTTGTTTTGAAGTTGGCCAGATGACACAGAGAGAGGGGTTTTTGCAGCCTCCCAGTGATGTCAGCTCAACAGGTACTCAGCTCCTGCTGTAAGTTTTGAGATTTATAGATCAGCTCAGCTGAGGAATTTCAGGGCCAAGGAAACTTTTTAGATATTCATGGTGAAGAGCCACGTGAGTGACCAAGAGAACCACTAAGAAATTTGGGTCCTTGTTTAGGATTGGGATTGTCACCTAAGCAGGACTGGATGCTTTGCTTGAGTTCTCCATTGCAGCCAGTGAGTGCATGGCTGGGCTCCGCGAGAGCAACTTTCTTGGGTTTTCCCAAGTTTTAGGGCAATGAGGATAAACTATGGAGGTTTTGAGTCCCATGACTGCATAAGGTGTTTTATGTTTCGAAAGCAATTTGAGTAGTTTAGAGGCCTAGACCATGCCATGGTGGAGCAGGGCGAATCACAGAATCAGTAAGGTTGGAAAAGACCTCTGGGGCCATTGAATCCAACTTCTGACTGAACATCACCATGTCAGCTAGAGCACAGCAAGAAGTGCCATATGCAATCTTTCCTTAAACATCTCCAGAGATGACGCCCACCTCTCCGGGCAGCCCATTCCAATGTCTGACCACCCTTTCCATGATTAATATCAAACCTAAACCTCCCCTGGTGCAGCTTAAGACTGCCTTCTCGTCATGAGTTACCTGGGGGGAGAGACCGACCCCCACCTGGCTACAACCTCCTTTCAGGTGCTTGTAGAGTGACAAGGTCACCCCAACCCTTCTTTTCACCAGGGTAAACATACAGCTCTCCCAACTGCTCCTCATTAGACGTGCGTTCTAAACCCTTTATCACCTTCGCTGCCCTTCTCTGGACTCGCCTCGTGAAGACGATGCCGTGGGCACCGCCTCGAAGCTGGGCAGATCAGCGCTACCACCCCCGAACGGGACAAAGAAGCTCAGGGCAGCGGGGCCGGGCACGGACAAACCCCACGGCCGCCAGCTCCACCCCTGGGCACGAACCCTCTCCTCGGGCGAGCGCCCCTTTCCCCTCG
>VZTZ01035714.1:836471-907294 GCA_013400955.1 Drymodes brunneopygia | reverse complement strand
GGGGCCCGGCCCGGGGTCACTCTCCTGCCCCTAGCCCCGCCTGAACCCCGTTGTCAGCCCCCCACCCATCCTGCACACAGGGGGATCCTGCACCACACGTAGGCAAGAGCCCAACAGCCCCTTCGGGCGAGGAATGCGGCCCTCCAGCTCCGGGTTCTGCTTTCCGCTGCCCCAGCACTTCAGCAAAGAGCTTTAGTTTTCTGGTGTTCCCTGGAGAGCTGCTTCGACAGTACACAGCAGAAGAGGCTTTTCCACACTCGGGTGCTTACAGGTGTTCTTTTCTCTTCCAACAGAATTACTGCCATGGCAACTCAAGTGCTGGGACAGTCTGGTGGGAACAGCCTCTTTCCCGGCAGTTCTAATATTGGCATGGCATTGTCCAATGACATGTATGACTTACAGGACCTTTCTAAAGCTGAGCTGGCAGCTCCTCAGCTTATTATGTTGGCAAATGTGGCCTTGACGGGAGAAGTTAGTGGCAACTGCTGTGATTACCTGGTTGGAGAAGAGAGACAAATGGCAGAACTGACAACAGTAGGGGACAGCAATTTCTCAGATAGTGATGGAGAGGGTATGGAAGATACCCAGGCTGCAGAGAGTGACCGCGAAGCACCTGAAAATGTGGAATTAAGCTCCCTTGAGGTTCCTAGTGTGGAAACTCAAGGTCCAGCTGCTTGTTCCCCTCCTAAGGCTCCCAGTGTGGACAAAGATGTCTCATTGGAAGCACCGGGTACTCCAGAAAGCACAGAGGACAAGTGTAAGAGCTTGAAGAGCAAACCATTTCGTTGTAAGCCTTGCCAGTACGAGGCCGAGTCTGAAGAGGAGTTTGTGCATCATATCAGGGTTCACAGTGCTAAGAAATTCTTTGTGGAAGAAAATGCAGAAAAGCAAGCACAGGTGAAGGAGTCTGATTCCTGCACTGCAGAAGAGGTGGATTTCTCTAAGGGCCCAATCCGTTGTGATCGCTGTGGCTATAACACTAACAGATATGATCACTATCTGGCTCACTTGAAGCACCACAACAAAGCAGGGGAAAATGAGAGAGTCTACAAGTGTACCATATGCACTTACACTACTGTCAGTGAATATCACTGGAAAAAACACCTAAGAAATCATTTTCCCAGGAAAGTGTATACCTGCTCAGAGTGCTCATATTTTTCAGACAGGAAGAACAATTACATTCAACATATTCGAACTCACACAGGTAAGTTTTTCATATTTTTTTGACTGATGTGCAGTAAGACTACTGAGAATCTGTGATGAATGAAGTAAGCAGAGTCTTCTTTTTGCAAAGTTTGTTCTATCCTGATAAAGTTTTGTGCTCTCTTCTCTTGGTGTTGCCAGGTTATAGCCTCATGGAATTTGGTTTGAGCTCCAGTCTACAGTCCTGGAGATCTGAGGAAATGTCAGATGTCCAAGAGGAGATGAAAGGCATCCTGTTTAGTAATTTTAAGCCAATTTTTTGAAGAGGGCATGACAAAGTGTGCCTGTGATAATTGTCAGGGTCTACAACACCAAAACCTGGTGTAGTCTAAAACCAAAACAAGCAGGTTGACAAAAGGTGCCTGAATCCCATAGGTAGTTTTGAAAATGGTACCTTCAGACTGAGCTGAAACTTGTCTAAGATGTAATTACAGAGAAGAAAGAGCTGATATATACATGCAGAGGAGTCCTCCAGCATCCACAAAGTCAGAATAAGAGTTGGACACTGAATTAATTCTTTTTAATGCTCAGAGGCTTCATTTTTTCTAGGGCCTGCTTCACTGCAGCAGCCAGAAGTAGACACGTAACTCTGTTGCCCTATAGAAGGCCTTCGAGGGAGTCTGGCCTGATTTCCTGACTTTTCCTAACCTCGGTTTGTAATTGGAAGGGACAGTGTGAGGCCCCTTTCTTCCCTGGTGTATACCAGGTGGAATCAGAGGACTTGCAGTGTTGCTGCTGTCCTGTGAGCTGGGACTGCAGGTGACTTGGGAAATACCTTGCTTTTTATCAGAGAGCCTCACCACTCTCTGACATGGGGAGTTCTGACGAACCAAAACTCCTTTTGACAAGGGGTTATTGTAGCTATCTCACCTCTCTGGGCCATGGGGTACAGTTACTTTGCCTCCTGATCCCTTTTGTGGAAGGCAATTCAGAGCTTTCTTGCTGCTTTTTAGAAGCTTTTATTTCCACCGTGTCAGGGCTTTTCTGTGGAGAGGGCTCACTTGCTAACCATCTTCTAGCGTGCTCACCTGACTTGGTTCCCCTTTACTGTAAACTGTGCTGGCTGAGCAAAACACTAGGGAATTTCTCCTTTAAAGTCATGTTTTGTCACAGGAGTGGCATGAATGGTTTGGAGGTTTCAGTTCAGTTGTCTGCAGCTGTCTGGAAGGGGTGGGCACTCCGGAGGCCTCGGGGCTGGGCTTGAGCTTCTTAAGTGTGCAGGAGTTTGTGTTCAGCTTGCCTTTAGTATCTGCTTTGTTGGAGCTGGGGGGGTCTGCTGGGAATTTTACTACTTTAAGACATATTATTCTCCTAAGAATAGCTGTGCTGTTGTTCAGAGGATACCATCAGTTTCAAAATCAGCCCTGTCTGAATATTTTTTTCCTAAACAAGTAAACAAAGTTTATTGTGAGACGTATTAGGAAAATGGTGTCGTTTATCCTCCCATTCATTTTCCTTGTGTGTTTTATTGGACATAACAGGAAAGAGACCAGGTAAAAACCTAAGCGAATCATGTGGGGAAGTCATGGCCAAATGTGAGCCAGCGCTTTGGTTCCTTTCTAGTTTACATTTGTCTCAACTTTAAATTCATCTCTGCTTGTGTTTGTAGGTGACATTAGGTCCCCCTTTCTGATTTCTGAAAGCGCTTTACAGGAGCTAACCATGAAAGCAGGTTTGCTGAGGAAGCGTGCTGTTACCACTGCATTTGACCACTGCAATTTACCAATGAACGGTATTAAAGCTTTAAAAAATCAAGCATATCCAGATCCTCTTTTTCTCCTTTGAAGACAGTGGTGCAGTCAGGGTTTCCGGTTCTTTTCGTTACTGTAATTAAACTGGAATGCGCAATTATGTTTTCAGCATATTTTAGTCTACCCTTGTAGGTGTTTCTTTGCTACTTCATAACTACATATTTAAGTTCTTTCAGGCAGTTCTTGCCTGATAAAAAACTTCCAAATATGTTAGTAGAATGATTTAGGAATGTACCTTGTTTCCAGTAACATTGATTTTGTGGATGAGAGTGTTAAAGCTAGACTATTAGAAGAATGAATAAGTTCATGGCAGGTATATTTTATACACCAGGCTAAAAGTCTCTGCCAATATAAATGTGTAATAAATTGCCTTAAAGAATACAAACAAAACCAGAACACACTAAAAATCTCCCCAAACAGCCCTGACTCAAAAAAATCCTGAAAAAACACCCACAGCTATTTTATAGTCAAAAGTATTTGCAGACTATTTATGTAACATTGAATTTAGTAAAAACTGTCTGAATGATACTAAAATAGCTTTGGATTGTAGTTTTCATTTAAAACTAAAGAAACGTATTTGTTGGGAAAAATGAGTGGGATACATCCATCCATCATTTTCTTCCTGTTTTATGGGTTCAGAATATTAAAGAAGAAAGTTGGAATTGTTTGTTTCTTTGGTTTCCTGATTGTTAATATGTCAAATAATTTTGGATAGATACTTTTCTTTCTCTCTTGTTTTTAGTTCTTCACTAGACTTTTTTTGGGGGCGGGAAATGCCTCTTTGCAGTTGATTTGGTTCTGCTGTGTTAGAGCCATACAATTTTCTGTAACACTGGCTGTACAGAGTTTCACTCCACTGTGAATGTGCAGCTGCTGCTGCCGAAGAAAGGCAGTCTCAGTTTTCTACCTGTATCCTGGGGCTAGTTGATTCAGCTCACTAAAATGAAGTAAAGGAGTGAAAATACTCCTTTTGTCTTCCCCAGGTTGGTTTTCTGCTGGTTAGTGAACTTCGTTGCCTTACTAACGACACATGCAAATACCAGAGCACGTGGCCAGGAGCAGGGAAGGGAGCTGCATGCTGGTACCTTGCATGATGGCAAAAAACAGTTATCCTCTGCATGTTTAGAGACCTCGGGAAGGCAGGCAGAGGTTATCTTGTCACCTGGGAAAGCTACATCTGCAAGAGCCTATCTGCTGCTCAGGAGTGGCTGGCTGGAGGTGTTCAGGACAATCTGTTTCTCTGCTGCTTGGGCAGAAAAGACTCTTTGTGTCAGGGACAGATCTACCTGGGCTCGTTTGTGCTCGTTAGACCTTTTAGACCAAGTTTTGACTTGATTTACCTGCTGATCCTGGAGCTGTACTGCATGCAATACAGTGCAGCATTGTTCTCTTTTTTCCCTTATTTTGCTTGTTAGAAGAAATTTCTACAGAACTTCATTGAAAATAATCTGTATTTCTAAAGACTTTATTCTATATAACTAAGACTTCTGCTTCAGGCAGTCATAATGATGTATGTCTAGTTTTGGACTGGTTTTGTTTCGTTTTGTGGTTGGTTTGTTTTGGTTTTTTCCCTTTTTTTGGGTTTTTTTTTTTTTTTTTAGATTTTGATTGTTATAGGGAATCTTTCTTGCTTGCCACTGTACTGGAAGTTTGATGGAAGCAGATTTCTTTCAAGCAGATGGGACTTGTAATGGCATTATACAAAAAGACTTTATCAAGAGATTGTTGAGGGTTACCTTTGGTGCAGGTAGCTTGGTGTGCACGCTGCAGTTCGAGAGGCAGGTTGAGAGCGCAGAGGCCATGAATGGCCAACCCTGTAACAGTGGTGCCAGCCAGGTGAATGCACACTGAGAGACACTGCAGGAGTCATGAACTGCCAACCTTTTGGATAACAAAGCAGATAAAGGCTGGTGACACCAGCGAGGTAGGTGGACATGGAGAAACTCAGCAGCAGAGGACTGGGGAGGAGAAATGAGACTTGTGTGCAGGTAGATTGTGAGGGTATAAAATCCCACGGCTTCCACTGTTGGGTCCTCCTCAAAGGCACCATCTCCAGGTGTTTCTGTGTTACTGTGCCATGAGTAAATGGCTTTATGGAATGGGACATCTGAGACTCTGCTATGGGAAGCCTTGGGGTCAAACTGGTAAGGAAACTGGTCTGACTGTGTGTGAGTCAAGGGGGGTGTGCAGGGAGTCAAGTGGGGCCCATGCTGGGTCACTGGAGCTGCCCACTGTGAAGGGGCTTCAATCTCAGCAGTCTGGCCTTGGGATTGTGACCCTTGAGAGTCTCCTGAATGGTCAGACTGGGAACTTTCCTTAACAAGATGGTCTTAACCTTGCATGCCAATGTCAGTCTGCCTGCTCATTTACATAGAGTTAAGTGCATGCTTGAGCTTTTGCTAGACTGGGGCTTATTCTGTAAGGATCTTCTGGAGAGGTTTTTTGATGGCTTGTTTGCATATAATGAACAAGCTTGTAAAATTACAATACAAATCCTTTGAGGAATAGTATTTTACAGAACAGCCTGTACAGTGCATTAAATTCTCAAGTGGCAATAGCACATTTTAAATTAGTTGTGTTCATTATACTTAAATCTAGCATGTTTTGTGGTTATGCCCTATGTAAAAAGGATTGTTAAAGAAAGCCTGTTTCACATTCCTAATGTTGTAGGTAACTTTACAGATATGAAATTTCAGGTAATGGGAAGAAAATATGACTGAATATTCCAGGACCTTTGGCCACATATTTTTTAATTATAAGAAGTCATTTAAAACCAAAACAATTTCTTTTTAACAAAAGGACTACCCCACTCCCTTGTACATGACTTAATGTTATTGTGTGTATTGCGCCAATCTCCTACCTTGTTTTAATTGGAAAGGGAGGGGAGTTGTGGTTGTTAGGGTGAATTTACCTTTAAACTGCTGATCTAATCAAGAATGATAGTCTAAATGTTTGATGCACGGAAGAAATGTGGAATTAATCTGCATTACAAAGCCTGCTTCTACTGCTGTTTTGGCAGAGGCCAGCAGTGGAGCCTCACGTCACATACTGGCAGATGCAGATCTTTGCTGCTGCAGTTAGAGCTGAGCCTCTGAAAGTGAACACAGAGCCCGTGTGCAGGGCTTCGGCTGATGTCCAGGTCTCTGATTTGGAGAGCACCTTGGTTGTTTGCTTCATATGTGGCAAATTTATCAAAATGCTATAGTGTAATTCTGGCTATGATTTGACTAAATACCACAATTAACTTCTTTCTCCCTTTTTAGCTTCACTCTTCTCTTGTGGGTGTCCACCCAAGACTAAAAAGTGTTTGTAGTGGAGACAGTGTGCTAGCAGTTTGGGGCAAACACTCCTGGTGCTTATCTGGACCTGCCTAACATGTTAATTATAAAACTGTCTGCCTTTGTTTGGAGCTTGTCTTCACTTGAAAAAGATTTTCAAGTATCATTTTACTGATAAAATTTTTAGCTGCAATTACATGCTGACTGTCCTCAGTGGAGCTGTAATTTATGACAGGTTAGTTTCCATTAGGTCTCCAGAACCAATAAGTCTTCAGGCATGGGGTTTTGAGTCTTCAAAATAAGTATTTATGCTACACTTAAGCTTGTGCTAGCAGTATAATTTCACTGAGCAGGGCATCATGCTTTTCTATGCTGCAAGCTATTTTCACTCTGTCAATAAAACTTCAGAAGTAAAGATCTGGTCTGTCTGCACTTGTGTTCTGGTAAATGCAAGTTCATGTGGATTGGATGGTTGTACCCCATCTTAATCAAAATTAAATGTGGAGGTTTCAGGTAAGGTACGCAAAAGCAAGAACATACCTGGTTTCTTACAGGATCTTTTGTGCTTCTTCTGAGTGTTGGGAGAAAATGCTGTAGGGAGGTCAGGTCTGGTGGCTTAAGGCCTTCCTAAAGTTATCTGTCCTCATCACCTTTTGGCTGAGGTTACTGTTCACTCCAGGTAGACATTAGGATGTGCCTTTTACTACCCTCATTTATAAGGCAGGACACGTTTCAGTGATCCAGCTTGGGCATATGCTTCTCCTTGTCCCTTTGCTGAGTGTGAGGATCTGTGACAGCCTCCCCTGTGTGGCTTGGTAACCAAATTTGGGAATCTGCTGTGTTTCAGTAACTATTTGCTGTTTGTTTTTGCAGGGGAGCGACCCTACCAGTGTGCGATGTGTCCTTATTCCAGCTCTCAGAAGACCCATTTAACCAGGCACATGCGCACCCACTCAGGTTGGTACGGAGTGGTAGCAGTGTGACTGAAGAAAGGGGGGTGGCTCAGAGTATCACAACATGGCTGCAGTTGGAAGGGATCTCTGGAGGTCATCTGGGCCAGACCCTGGCTCCAGAAGGGCCACCTAAAGCAGTCTGCCCAGTTCTGTGTGAGATGCCATCTTAGCCAGTGCAGCCTGACTCTAGCTCCTTTTTTAATGGGGAAGGTTGTCTTGCTAAATAAGTGTCATGAATAAAACTGATAATGGATGAATATATCTTTTTCTTTTACTTTTCAAGATCTATTCTGATATTCATAGGGCTGCTCTAGTAGTCCTAGTAATCTAGTAGTAAATATGACATTGTGTTGATACAGGAACAAATTCTTGTACTCTGTCTGCTGTCATAGCTGAGTTCAAATCAGTGAAGCTGGGAACATTTTGAATAGCTGAGAGTCTTCCTCTGTGATGCCTGGGATTGAATCTCATCCAGGGGTTCTGAGGGAACCCTTAGCTTTTTAGTATGACACAGTGATGCAAATTAGTGTCTGCTTATGGCAAGGAGACACAGGAGAGAAAGCAAACTCGGAGGATGTTCACAAGTGACTCAGTCTTGTGGCACTAAAAGCCAAATTAGCAATTTTCACTAGCCTTTATTTCCCATTACTGGTCATGAGCTGTGGTGTTACAAATATCTGCTCTCGCGCTTTTGCAAATCTCTTTGAATGAATTAACAGCATTTTTGGGAGTTGTAACACCATAGACAGAAGCATAGCTGTCCTTTATGACTCTCATAGGGGAGTTCAAGTAGATGTGAGCCTGTGCTTTTGATTTGTTTTTGTAAAATCTGAATTGGCCAGCCCTAGGTGAATTCCTAATGCTGGCAAACAGGAGTTGAAGTCTCCTCAACAGTAATAGTCTCAATTTCAGTTGATGAGGCTTTTAATTGAGACCAGGAGGCAGGCAATTTTAACTGTAGTAGAGCGGGGCTTGGGCCCATTAAAAATAGCCAGCTTTAAAATTACATGTCAGTATTTTGGTGTGAGAATTTTGTGAATGTAGTATTCTGCTTTCAGAAACAGAAATAATACTTGGTTAAACCTCTGGTTTGCAAATGAACCACCAAATTTGCAAATGGTTTGGTCAATACCGAACCTGGAAACCATTTCACGAACATATTGCTCTGCCATTGTTCTTGCAAGAAAGTCACAAATCCGAAGGAGGTAAGGAGTGGGATCTGCCTGGGGCCTTGCCTCAAAGGTCTCTGAGGGAAGGCATCACTTTTGCTATCAGAGGTGTTGTATTAATAGCTCTCCTAAATTCTATTGTATGTTTTTTGTGCATTGCCCAGGCAGCTGCACCTTTTCTATGGCAATTTCTGGACTCCTGCAATTCACAGGCTGGCTGTTTAAGGCCCATGGGTGCTGTATCTTTCTTCCCATATCAGACAGCAAATGACAGTGGTTTAGAGCCTAATTCACAGCTGTTTTTTTAGCCATCTTGGTACATATCCTTTTCACTTGCGCAATAAACACCCAGGATTTAGTAGAGGCAATGGACACAAACTCTTCACATGCTATCTCTGAGTTACCCTGTTGCAGCTGCCTCTGAGCACTCTTTGCACTTAGAACAGCTTGTTCATATATATGTAAGAGAGGCTGTTCTTGTCCTCCCTCAGTGTAACACAGAACTATTCTTTGAAGTCTAGGTGAAGGCTCTCTGCTTGGAGGAAGGAGGAGCAATAAACACATCAAGCTTAAACTTGTAGAAAATGTCACCAGGAAGAGGAAGAAAAAAAGAAGGAAGTAAAGTGGAGAGGGAGGGAATCAAAGTAGCTCTTCTTTAAATAATTAATAGATGCTGCAGACAGACATGAGATAATCTGAACTCTTAAACCATTGTCCCCCTCCTTCCTGCCAGGGAGGCAGCACAGCCTTTTCTAGAGTTTGTGAGGGTGTTACAGATCATGTG
Source organism: Drymodes brunneopygia (assembly GCA_013400955.1). Taxonomy (NCBI): domain Eukaryota; kingdom Metazoa; phylum Chordata; class Aves; order Passeriformes; family Petroicidae; genus Drymodes; species Drymodes brunneopygia. The sequence continues at coordinate 898,156 of VZTZ01035714.1, read as the reverse complement.
GTTAACGCACAAACAGGCACCACATCTTCACTGCAGGCTAGCTGGTCTCCTGGGTCATGCTACAGAGCATGCTTGAGAATGGGCAGTGGCTTGCAGGGGTGGCAGAAGCGCTATTATATCAGAGCAGAAGGGACTGGAGTGGATTTTCAACATACTGAATGTTGAATTTCTTCAACATTCCTCATGATGAAGAAATACCATGCATTAATTCTGCAGATCAGTTTTGAGATGCTTGTTCAGAGCTCAGGAGCATCCCAAATTCCTCAGCTAAATTGGCACATGCACAGATGCTCCCGAAGTATTTCTGGACTTGAGTTGTTGCACTAGAAGTGTTTTTCCTATTTGCTCTGATGTGTAAGGGGAAAGCTACTACTGCTGCAGTAGCATGCACTAAGCTGAACATTTCAGGAACACTTCTACAGGAGTCATTGCACTAATGTGAATGCAGATTTTAATATTTACATGATAGCTTTGGACTGCATTTGGTTGACTTGCCAAGAGTAGCCTGCAGCCACTGCACCATGTATTTGAGGCACCAAAACAGTGAACTGAATTTTTTCAGAAGTAAAGATCATCTGGGCACCCATTTCATGTTGTTAGGTTTTTGCTAGCTTCTTTTCCCTCATTTCCTTTTCAATGCAAACATGAAGTATGCTAAATCTGTGTAAAGTTGGACTTTTTTGAAACGTTTGTATGAAACTGCTATTCATCAAATGTTACATTTCCGTTTTTCTACAATGCATTCAATGGACCAGTTGGGTATGGATTCCATTTGCTAATATTACTGTAGAGAGATCTCTGCCGGTATGTATGCCTAGCCAGAACCTGTGACGTTGTTACTGCTTGTTTGGTTTTGGATCCCCTTCCTCCCAACCCCCAGCCTTTCTCTCTTTTTTTTTGTATTTTGTTCTTAAGTGTCTCGTGAATGTGTTTGTGACTTGTGGATTTCTTATGTTGACTTCGCTTAATTTTAAAGGCGCATGGATAATTTTTTTTTTAATCCTTTTCAAGTTATATATTTCTGTATCTGTATTAATGGGAAGTGATTGCCCCACAACCACCATGCTTAATAATCACCATCATTCCCTTCCATGCTTCCTTCCTTAGGTGAGAAGCCATTCAAATGTGACCAGTGCAGCTACGTGGCCTCAAACCAGCATGAAGTGACTCGTCATGCGAGGCAAGTGCACAATGGGCCAAAGCCTCTGATCTGCCCGCACTGTAACTACAAAACGGCTGACCGCAGCAACTTCAAAAAGCACGTTGAGCTCCACGTCAACCCGCGCCAGTTTCTCTGCCCTGTTTGTGATTATGCAGCATCCAAAAAATGTAACCTGCAGTATCACATCAAGTCCAGGCATCCCGACTGTTCTGACATCACCATGGATGTCTCAAAGGTGAAGCTACGGACTAAAAAGAGTGAAGCTGACTTTTCTGAGAGTGGTAATGACAAAGTGGAGAAGGAACCAACAAAAGGGGATTCAGCTGCAAAGAAAACTGAGAAAACTGTGAAGGTGGAGAAAAAAGATAATTCGGCGAAGGAAAAGAAGTCAGCAAGCAATGTTTCTGCAGGCCAGGTGACAACCAGAAGTAGGAAATCGGCTTCAGGGAACAAGGAGGTGGATATTAAAACTGAGAAAAGTACTGAGAAAACATGTAAAACAAAGAAGGTCAAAAGAAAGGCAGAGACTGAGGCAACTTCCTCAAAGCAAGAGCCTGCAAATGATACCTCAGTAGTAACAAAAAAGAAAAAGAAAGTGGAAGCTAAACCGAGAGACTGCCAGGAAGCTCAAAAAAGTGATGTTGCACCAGAGGAGGAGCCTAAAAAGCAAAATTTTTGCCTCAAGAAAAACAGAAAAAAGAAGGCTCTGAAAGTTAAGCACAGTAAGAAGAGCAGTAAACTCAATCAGGAGAAGATTGAGGAAGAGGAGATGCCAGATTCTGCTATATTAAAAGAACATGGAGATGTGAAGCTGGACACTGAGGGCAGTGACCAGAAGGAGCAAGATCCCACTGACACAGTGGCATTAAACAACAATGGTGGTAACGCTCTCAGCGGGGAGAGCACTGATCCCAAAGGAAACTGCATCCAAGGTCCAGGTCAGCTTTGTCTGCCACCTCACGATGCAAACACAGAAGCTGAGGTAAAGGACCAAGAAATGCCTGTAGCAGCAGGAGAGAGTGTAGACACTGGTGGTGCAAAGGAGGAGGAGAGACAGGCGGATGAAGGGGAAGACACTTGTTCTGAGGTATCTTCCCATGCAGTGTCTTCTGAAAAAAGCTTGAATGTGCTCATGGATGTGGTACCAGATCTGGCACATGAAAAGGTGCCAGAGGAAACTGTGGCAGAAACTGAGAGTAGCTCAGATCCGATGGACCTGACCAAGACGTGCCTGCCAGAGCCAGCAGGAGATGCTGTGCCAGCACCTGTTCCCACAGAAGGGTGTACACAAAGCCCTAAAGGGGCTCTGCCTGTATCTCGGGATAGCACAGCCGTCAGTGAATCTCAGGAAATGGATGAGGATGAGGGCATCCACAGCCACGAAGGCAGCGACATCAGTGACAACATATCAGAAGGAAGTGATGACTCGGGGTTAAATGGTGCTCGCTCTGTACAAGAGGAGACAAGTCCAAAGATGTCACAAGGAGCTCCGGACACTGCGGTGGCCAGGGAGAACTATGTGTGCATTTTTTGTGACCGCTCATTTAAAAAGGAAGGTGAATACAGCAAGCACCTCAACAGGCACTTAGTTAATGTCTATTATCTTGAGAAGGCAGCAAAAGGGCAGGAGTAGAAATAGCTGTGATTCGGGGAATCTTCTTTTGTAAGATCTTACACAGCTTATGTAAAAATATTGTAGATTTTTTTTTCTAAGCACGGTTTGCTTTAGTGTCAGCATTGGTTTCTTTTTTGGTTAATTTTTTTTTTAAGTTGAAAATATTTTTGACAACTTTATGGTGTCATGGTGAACTCATTAACTATTGGATCTCTTAATTAGAGAAAGCAGGTAGGGTGTATGAGGTTGTGTCCTATAAAGTCACTGTAAGCTTCTAGTCTATTAGCTTATGCAGCTCTTTTATAAACTGAGTTTAAGGAACAAGACTGGAGCTAACAATATACAAGTTGGATGTTGATAGAGCCACTGGCATAAGTTGCTTTTTGTTCTAGCAGCCAACTCTTTCTCTCTCTCCCTTTTTCCCTTTCCCATTTTTTTTTAGTTCTTTTCAATGTATCTTGATGTTCAAAGTGTTAAACTACTTGATGGTTTTTCTACCAGGAAGATAGCTTCTATTACATAAAGAGCACTTTGTAAAAGAAATCAAAGTTGGCTAGTGATGAACATAACTGTTTAAGCTAATTACAATTATGAACATACATTTCAGATCCCCTAAGCATGAATGATGAGCCAAAATTTGAGAGTAGTCCTTCCAACTTTTGATTGGAGAACCTCTGTCTTGATTAATATCTTAATCGCTGATATGTAATTGGCTTTGTTGTGGGGGAGCAAGTTTGTTATTTTTAATTTTTGCTTTTTGTTTTTTAATTGTGCTTTATGGGCTTAAAATGTTGCACTTGTTTTTGATTTTTACCTATGCAGTTTAATCTTGTAGGAGTAGTGCTTGTGCAGTATATGTACACTTTATATATGCATGTTTGGTTTTGTATGTGTAAAGTTTTTTTTATTTGGAAATGTTCAGACTTGTTGCTTACCGTGGGACAGTTTTCTGTAGCAGTTTTTTGTGATGCTCCTTACTGCAGATCTTTCTTGTTTTCCTGGGGTGTGATTAGCTATGCATGAAGTTGCTGAAATTATGAACTGCTTGGCTGTGTATTTTTAACTGAGTTTAGAATTGTACAGTCCTTGAGCAAAAGGATACTAATGCAGTTCCAAAACAATCTTTTACAGGATTTATTCTGTCATGGAAATGTCTGATACTTACTGAATACACATGCAGAGTAATAAATTCTGATTTATAATTTGGGATTACCGGACAGGAAAACAATCACTCTCAGTGGAAACAGTCTGCAGAATCTGCAAGTCTGGATAATATTTTTTCCCCTTCCATTTTCATTTTTCTGGTGGACAGCAGTCAAACTTCATGAGCTTTAAAAAATAAAATAGTAGCAGTGATATAATCTAATATCTCATACACAAAAAAACCCAGCGAACAAATAAAAATAAATCAACTTCTAAGCAACAAATCTGGCATTAAAAAACTGTAGGAATTTCTGCTCCATATTAATTCAAGTTGCATTTAATAAAACCATCCTGCTTCCATGCAGAGAGAACCTAAGTGATCAGAATGTCATCTCAGGTCTACATGTCATACCAGGAGTTTTTAATTCTAAACAGATTCCATTTCTAGCGCACAGGAATGCAAGAGAGATTGCATACCTAACTGCTTGTAGCCAACCAGTGGCAAAATGTAAACAACATCCAAACCAGCAGGGAAGAAGCAAAACCCCCCAGGTCCCATCTGTGCACTCTTCTGACTGTCTTTAGCTGCCTTTCCAGTGGGAACAGTTGGGGACAGCTCCAAAGAAGCAAATTTGGAGGCAGGTGTTATTTGGAGAGTGAAGAGCTCAGACAGCATTTGTCAGAGCACTTTATTGCAAGTAACATTCTATGTAAGCTCTGGAATAAACCCCATACTTCAGTGTGTGTCCACACAGCATCTTCCCCTCCAAACAAATCCACTGCTGTGAATGAATAGAGAGCAACAATGCTACATTACTTCTGCTTTTGAGAGTGATTGGTAATAGGAGGCCAAAGATTTGAGAGGGAAGGCATCCCTCGTGGCAGAAATAAATTGTATAATGTATAGTGAGTTTTTGTTTGCATAGATAGTGTTCAATCCTTACCGTGGCTGTGACAATCATTGTCAACTCAAGATCAAGTTGCAACTATATTTATGTTAAACATTAAGAAAACAAACCTAGTTGAATTTTTCTAAACTATCAGTTGTAATAGTTTTAGATGTATTTTTTTTCTTCATAATAGTGTTTCTTTATATATAAATGTTGCCACCATTTGTGAGTGATGTGAGCAGATGCTGGGAATTCCAGTACTGTGTAGAGGTTTCAAGCTCCCTTCCTATCCTTGCGAAGAGCCTTTGCCATTTTGTGAGAGACTTCAAGGACTTTAGCTATGTTCAAGCAAACTCGTGGACTGGCCTGATAATTTTTTCCGGTTTGTTTTTAAATGAAAATGATCCTGTTGACTGACTTTAAAGTTCTCTCTGTGAGATAAAAGCAAAGGTGGTTCTCTGAAATACTGTGCTGCACATTTCTGTGAAGTGGTCAAGGTTTCAATGCTTGATCTGACAAGAACTCTTCAAAGACAGCAGTCGGCTCCTCTTTGGCGGAGTTTCCTACCACAAGATGAGAAACTGAAAATAAATTATTAACATATTAAGAAGAAGAAAAGTTGATTTTTTCTATCTGACACCCATCAACAATGTCCTGAAATAGCTAATCTTGGTGCGGAACTGTGTTGGAATTCTCTGCAAGGTTTGGGATTATGTTACAGTAAAAAGGCAAGGATGTAATGCATTATGTTTATCTCAAATGTTAGGCACTGCTAATATGAGTTTTTGGGGGGAGTGTGGGTCACGTAGCCCACCATATATGGTGGTCTTACATTGCTGTGTCTCCCTTTAAACAATGCCTCTTTTTTTTGTTTTTTTTGGTCTTTTTCAATATTGTTAAATTATTTTGTGTTGGTTTTGCCAATGCTAGCATGTTTGTGTTTTTTGGCAATAATACTTGTATTTGTGTTCAACCTCCAATATGTGGTTGGAAGGATTAGCGCGCTGATACACCCCTACACTGCCGGCCCTCGGTTGAGTCGTGTTTTGGGCTTTTTCTGTATGAATCTATATGCTCAAACTAACTGCCTGGAGAAATGGTTGAGAAATGGGTAGCTAGGCACTTAAAATCCATGGTATTGCAATTGTTGTTTCTGGATTTTGATGATCTAGGCTGGAACTTTAGTCATTTAAAGAAGAATGTTTAACAGCTGACAGGCCAGTTAAGATACAGTAATGTCATTGATTTCAACAGATTTAATATAGCTGAAAGGCATTAAATCAAATTCAAGAGTTTTCTTGAATGTCAGTTGTGTAGATATGTGGCGTGCATATGATAGTAACAGAATCCAAATAGCTAAAGAAATTGTTTTATGTGTACATATATTTTTCCCCCCTCTAAAATTACACTAGCTAACAAACTTTTGTAAGCTGGCATGGAAACATGTTTATGATGTTTAGTTGCACCATGTTTGATGCTTTTACAGTGCAATACGTGTATTCTCTGAATTAAACCAAAGGTAATTTTTTTTTTCATGCTCTCTACTGTAGTGCATGACAGTCTTTTCTACATTTGTAATAGATGTAAAACGAGCCAGATCATACTTCCTGTTTTTACCTAAATCATGTATAAGAAGTCTTGTTCAAAATGTAGTATAAAGTTAAACTAAATTGCATTATATTAACCTTTACAAGTGTATTTTCCTAAGCATAGTTATGATTAAATAAACTTTATTAAAGAACCTGCAGCTTCTATTTTCCACTTATTAATGGTTATGGAAGCCATTTGTAATTAGAGGCAGGAGCAGTGTCAGTGTCATTGACAGAGCTCCTGAAGACCTCAAGCCAGGCAGGTGGGCCTGGGGGAGGCAGACTTGACTGCAGACAGGGACAGTGGCTCCAGAAATGCATTCTTTTTCCTTTTCAACATTTTGTTTTCATTTCCCTGCCCACTTCAGTAAGGGCAGGGCGCGAGATGGGGGTTACATGCACATGGATGAGGTTCAAACACAATGCTGAGCCTGTCTGTGATTTGGAAATACCGTCCCAATGGGCATGAAGGGCAGTATTCTCTGCCACAGGAGAAGAGCAGCTTGATGGAAGCTGTGGATTTTAAAATTGAGTTTCAGAGGTAATGCAGGTGACAGGAGAAATGTGGGTTTGTGAGCTGTGCCATTGTTACTCAAGCAGCAACGAGCAGGGTGCAGTGCTGCCACGGGCCACAGCCTGGGGGGCTGCAAGGTGGCAGGGGCTGTCAGTGCCCAGACAAGGGGCAGGCTTGGGTTGCTCCTCCTCAAGTTTTGTAGGCTGCATGTGAGCAGTTTGTGGTGTGGACAGGGAGAACAGGGAACAGGAGTGGTACCTGAGCCTGCCCGTGGACTGCAAGGGAGATGTAAGAGTGTGGCATAAGAGATGGCACCTGAGTGCCTCTTTGCCTGTGCTGAGTTAATGATTTCAGACTGGATCAATAGAGGAGCCCCTGCCCTTTGTACCACCATCTAGTGCTGCCCCCCACACTCAGGAAGGCGTTCCTGGGACAAGCTGACTGATCTGGAGAACCCAAGTGGGTTGACAACCTGAGAAATTTTCCCTTAAACCTGCAGTCAGGTCATCCTTATCTTTCCTTGCACCCTGGCAGAAAACCTGCTAGTTTTTTCCTGGTAGAAAACCAGGATAAAACCTGCTGGGCTGAAAACATGCTAAGAATATGCTTTGTGCTAAGTTTGTTAACAGAACTAGGTAGCCAAGCACAAATGCGTGGCTCTGCAGTACCTTGCAGGCCCACAGGAGATCCTGCCCACACACTGAGCTGCCCAAAAGGTGAGTTAGCTTCTGTGTGGGGTGGCTTAGCTTCCTGATGGCCTGTATGGGGACAGAGCAAGTTTGTGTCTTAATTCAGCTGCCTTATTCATTCTTTGCTAATGATCTGAAGGAGCTGAAATGCTAGGTTCCTGATTTTGGTTTGGTGGTTGTCTTTCATTTGTTTTTAAAGCTTAGCCATGCTGACGTAAGTGTCTTTAATACTGTTCTTGTATATAATATAAGTGCATATATGTATAATATAACCTGTATGTAGGAAAAGATAAATCTAAAAGGATAGATCCTTCCCTTTAACCTTGGTAAATTGTGTTCTCTGCATCTCCCCCTTGGCTGGAAGCACCAGACCTGCAGCAATGCACCCTGGCTCAAGCCAGGCAGCTGAACCTCTCCCTTGCCCATGGACCTGTCAAAGGAGCCTTCTTGGTCTCCTTTAGCCCTGTATAGGTCAGAGTGCTCAAGCTGCTGTCATCTGCAGCAGAGGCTGTGCTGCAGGTGAGTGACAGGTGAGGTTTATTGCTTGGGTTTGTTTCCATCAAAAACAGTCAAAGGAGAGTTACGGCAAATAAGTGGAAAGATAGTGACTGGTCCCTTGGTGGGGATGCCAGGGACAGGGATGTTGACAGTGCCCTGAATGGTTGCAGAGTGCATCTAACAGCTCATATATAATTGCCGTTCAGCAACTTAACTCTTCAGGTGAGACCTCTTTGGCTAATTTTAATAAAAGATTGGACTGTGGGTAGGTACCTAATCTCTGGGAACACAGGGTCAACATCAGTTTCAGCACAGTAGCAGGAAAAATGGAGAGCACCTCACTTCTGCTCACGTCCCTCCCCATCTTCTCTGCCCTCAAACTCAAAGAATTAAAATCCCCATGAAGTCACCAACAGCCATTAAGTTCATTTTTAGGTGAATAGCTTCCCTGCTACCCATGGCAGAACTAGAGACATGTTTGTGGTGGTTTTTTTAAGACAAAACTGCTCTTTCTCTTGCTCTGTTTGAATTCTAGTCTCCTGAATTCTGTGTCACAGAATTTTCATTCGAGGTTTCTGTGCCTTTTTTCAAGCATTAGCCAGCAGACCCTGGAAATGCTCTGACAATTCAGGCAAGAATTGCCCCTCCTTTTACACAACGGTCTGTGGAGACAGGCAATGTAACTGAAGTTGAACTAAGAGCTTAGTAACTTACAGCACAGATCTTGAGACCTGTGACTCCTATTTCTCACTTCTAATTAAAAAAAACAGCAACCAAATCCTTCTTTTCTAAGCAGTGCTGGCCCCTACAAAAGTGTATGAATTCCTGGGCTGGTCCTCCAAGCACCACTCCAGGGGCTGGGCTTCTCCTGTTGGTCCCTTGACATAACCCTTAGCCCCAGGCAAGGTTTCTTTCCTCAGCATGAACTTGCAGGGTATGTTTCCTTCCCGGGAGATAAGCAAACCTCTTTCTAGGGGTCACCTTGCTCTGCACTTCCTGGGTGTGACTCAACTCCTTCCTGGGAGCTGAGGGCATGAACTGACCTCATTTGGAAATGGACACCTCTCTCTTCAGCCAGCTCTCCAGGCAAAGTCCCCTGCTTTGTCATTGGGTCTCTCCAACCTGATGACCTTCTCTGCCATCTTCTGCCTTTTCTATGGTCTTTAGTATGTCTCTCACTGCTGTTATTACAGCGATGTGGCACTACGAATATCACCAAAACTCATATCACTGGTTAAGAAAAAGGAGGACAGAGGGAAGGAAATGTTTTCTTTTCAAATTATTCTGGTTTTGACCTCCAATGTCTGCCAGTGGATGAAAACAATGGGAAAAAAGTTCTGGTCAGCCTCAACACTTGGTTTCAACTCTGAGCCTGTCATTCAGTGGCAGTTCTGGAATGTCTTACAAACACAGCAGATTTTTAAACTACCACTGGCTTCCAACTCCCCTAGAAATTTGTTTTGGCCTAATTTTGACACTATCAAGCCTAAAATGGCCTTGTATACCTTGATTAATTTTCCTCTAAAGGAAAAAATACAATAACAGACCAAAAAGAGGGGACAGAATCACAAAAGACTTTGGTTGACCAAAAGCATCTCCTCCTGAAGATGGGCAGCAAGAAAGAAAAGATTTGTCCAGCTTTGCAGGTGATGTCAGCCCTCGGAGAGCTGAGCACTGCACTGTTTCCCTTCTGATTTGTGCCAGTATGGAAGCAGAAAAGGAGGCAGGAAAGGCAAGGGACCACTAAGGGACCTGACTGGGAAGAGAGGAGGAACATACAGTGAAATTCACAGCGGAGCATGGACTTGTTACAAAGGTGGGAAATCAACAGAGGCCTCCTCTCTGCTGCAGCCCACCTTCATGGTGGGTGACAGATAGCAGCACCTTCCACCTTGGTTTTTGCAATGGAACCAAAGCCCAGTCTCACAGCTGATGAGGAGACAGAGGGAAAGACTGGTGTCCCCAGTTCCTTGAGGTGAAGACCTTTCAAAAGGTTCCAAAAGAGGACCAGTGGAAATTCTCCTTGTTGCCATATGAGCAGAAACTAAGCTGACAACTTCAGCAGGGAGAGAAAGCCTGGGGGTTTGTCTAGGGGTTTTTTTAACTGAAAACTTTGGATTTACAGAAAAATCCATGTGGAAATGTGCTTGACCCCTCCCATTGCATCTTTCTTTCTCCAGTAAGTACCAGTCTGTTTTGCCCTGTAAATCCTCTGTAGTTCATTAGATGTTCACAAATGTGAATCAGACGTACTTAACTCAGTGTTACATGGTGTGTCAGAGGAAAAGCCAGATAAAAATGGTGATGCCAAGGATAGAACTCTAGTCCTTGTGGCCACCAGTATTTGTGGCTTAAGGGTTGTTTTTCCCTGCTTTTCCTTCCAGAGGTCTCTGGCATCCTGTGCCAGGATTCCCCTGTGCTTCAGGCAGGAGGGAGCTGTGCGAGCCCGCAGGCATCACTAGATGGTGCCAGCAGCCCGGCAGCTCCAGCACTGCTCTCCCAGCCTGAAGGAATTCCAGCTCCCAGCTCCCGGCTGTGCGCTGGACGCCGCGCCTGAGCACCACAAGCCCGGTTTATTTTTCCGAAGCTGAAAACAAGAATCAGCTGCATTTTTCACAACGTTCCTAGTTAGTGAATCACTTCTAAGCAAAAATAATACCAGAAAAATGATCACGTTTTCAAGCGGCTGTGAAATTTTACACATGAAGAAAACGAGCAGTTCTTAGGAAAGGAGGAACAGTTGCAAAAGAACAGATTTATGCGATACTGAACCAACACTAACCTACTCTGTTATCCCATTGTGAAAGTCAGAACATTGATGGTGTTGCTTTCTGTGTGTCCCCAGGTAGTCTGAAAAGGAAATACTTCTGGAACCAGAAGCAAACACTTTCTCTGAACAGCATTCTTCCAAGAACATCCAGGAAATCAGAGGCTATCTAAGCTGTGAGCCTAATGACAACTCAGTGGGTTCTGAACCATTGGGTTTGCTTCCACCTGATGAGAATTTGTTTGTAAAAAAAAAATCTTACTCAGGAAGATAAAAGTAGACAAACAAGTCTGGACAACTTTTGAGCATTTGTCTATGACCTGAAGTAGAAAATGTTGAAAACTGTTGAAATAACATAACTTCATTGCAACTTCTCCCACTGTGGACTTGAAATAATTACTGTAAAAAATACAATTTGCATTTTTGTTGAAGTTGTTTTCCATTAGGGAACCCTCTGATGGATAATTTCCAGCTGGTTCTTAGGGTTAGATTTGTATGCCCTGCTTTCTTTCATCTCCTCCCTTTTGGCATTTATTCTCTTCCTTATGCCTAGTCATTAATGGGTTATAATGCTGCAGATCATGAGCTTGCATTTGCATTGTAGTTTTTATAGCCTTCAAAACCACAATGTGTGTTTATTTCAGAAAGTGAACAGATAAAAGCCTTGGTCAATAAGTAATTTCTTTCACCCATTATGTACTTACCCCCACATTTGTAACAGTAAGACAAAGGAAGAAGTTTTCCAGGAGTCTGTTGGGGCTGGCCAAATGTTTTCACTGGAACAGTTTCACACACACAGTGTTCTTCAGTTATTATAAAACCCCCACAACTTTAGCAGGAACAGAACTGGGACTTTTAGTGAAAATCCACTAATAATTTTTAATATTTTAATCAATCTTTTAGTTGAGCATTTTTAGGAAAAAAACCCCAATCTTAACAATTATTTTACAGATTAGTTGACTTAATCTTCTTTTGCTTACCAGTTGTTCTAAAAACTGCTAAGCTTATAAATCTCTTGACTAAGTTTTTAACTAAGTCCATTTCAAAGTAAGAGAGGCAAACAATGACCATGTTGAGGATTCTGGGGTAGCTCACTGAGCCAACCAGATCCCAAAATTTGAAGGTCATCAAGTACCTGTATTACATGAACACTTTAACTATCTGAATTATGTGATTTGATGTTTCATGTAGATTAAATTCCAACAGATTTTCCCCTTAGTAGAGGATTTTCCAATAACAATAATTCCAATAGGAATTTCAGCTGTATTTGCCCTACTTAGTCATAGTGCAAATAAGTGAGTGGAGGAAAACAAGGAAAATGGCAGAAGAAGTTCTAGAAATGCTGCACACATTCCAGACTTTCTCTGTGGGGGTTAATTCCAGACTTTGGAATGGGATGGCACTATGATCAGCCTAAATTAGGTATCTTAGGTTAGAGATCTGTTCCTGGAAGGTTGGGCTAAAGGTTGCCGAAAAGCAATTTCTGAACAGCTGCTGGATGAAAAAAAAAAAGAAAAACAGGTCTTCCATGAACAGGATGCCCCTGCCACCCTCTGTCCTGGATACAATTTTATTTACATACACAGGTGCCAGGTGTGGCAACATCAGTGCCTTGACAAGTACGAACTGTGTTCTGTTCAACAGAACTTTCTCAGGGCACAGAGCAAAATACCCATCCCAAAGGTAAAGCTGGAGAGGGCTGGACATTCCAATTAGCAACTGTAGATGAGAAACAAAGCATTTTGTATTCCCATGCCCATACTCTCCTCCTCCTGAGATGTGAAAGTGTTCTTCTGAGAGTAAAAATGGAGATGAAATACCTGAGAAATCATTTTTGGGTCAGAAAGAGGATATGGTGCCGACACTCATTTTGCCCTAAGGAACAAAGCAAAGAGAGGTCATTTATTTCAAATCTCAGCCCTTTAGAATGCAGGCAGAAAGTGCTCCCATATAAAAGCCTGCTACTTGATTGAGATGTTTCATTAACAGTATTAAATGGGACAAGGAAGAAACACTTGGGAAACCAGTGAATTCAAAGAGATTATTTGAAGGTTATGTGGTAAAACGCTTAGTTTCTTCAACTAATTAGGGCTGCTGGGGAATGTGCAGTTTCTAGGTCATATTAAGGGTAAGAAGCTTCTTCTTTAGCCAATTGAAAAATAAAGCTTGGCTGAACTGTGTTTGCAATGTAGATCTTTTCCCCCTTGGTTATCTCTCGTCATTTATTCATGTCATATACTCAGCAACCAAATAAGGTAGAGGCGGCAACCAAAACAAGACCAGTTAATTAAAATCTACAGTTCATATTCGTGTCCCATCTTGAAGAACCCCCAAGTAATTTTGAACTGTAAAACTTCATATATGGTGCTCAAAATGTTCTCCTTCAGCTGCACCTGATGATGGTGGTGGTTGTTGCTGTATTTCCCATGCTCTGAAAACATGAACAAAAAGGGCAGATGGCGCCATCCTGGGCTCTGTTTATATTGAGAAGATGACTGTCTTGGTAGAGGATGTTACTCAGTATTTCCACATGGGAAGTTTTTGTTTATATTTCTTTTCTTCTGCTGCAGTCATACAGCTGATTGTTCCAGTCTCAGGACAGAGTCTGTAATCACAGCTGACCTTACCATACCCATCTTACACAACCATCTAGTGCCCCTCCAAGCAACAAATAATCTTCTTTTGAGCTCCTGTCAAGGCTGGCTCAACCATTCACACCTCTCTGCTCCAGTGAGTTCCTCTTTACTTATGTATCAGCATCATTATCTGGTTTTTGCAGGCATGGGGAATAGCCTGCAGACAATGAAAAGTCTGAGATGAAAACAGTGAGAAAATCCATTCCATTGTATAAAATGCAGTCAGGAAACAGTATTTCAGTTGGCTTAGGGGTTTTTTAAGTCTATGAAAAATATCTTACTGTTCTTACTTTTGTTCTTACTTTTTTGTTTCCTGTTACTTTTGTTTGTAACAGGAAATGAGCAGGGTTTTTTTTTTCTGACAGTGGAGTCTGTATCATCAACTGCTTCTGCAATTTGGCTAATAATTTATTTTTCTTGAAGAAATTCTAAGTAAAGCTGGCATTTTCACCTTCTGTTTGTGTTTCATGCTGGATTTTAATAAGCAAATGAAAAGAAATTGCTATTTTATAATTAAATAGAAATGTAAATTCAACTTGTAAGCAGGCTTTTTTTTTGCTTTACCTAAAAACTTCACCAAAGATTGTCAAAAATGTTACTTCATATCATGTAAAACAAAAGTCTTTGGTCTTTCAACCATTGTCCAGTCTACTTAAGTGGAATCATAACTCTCTGAGCCACTGATTTCAGTTTCACTTATGAAGTTACTGACACCATTTTTAATTCCAAGCCTTTTATTTAAAATCGAGGCTTTCTAATTCTTGGAAGTACACAATGCTCATTTTTCATGACATCTGATTTTGCAGGAGCAGTACTCCTACCTCAAATATGTCAGCAATGAAGGATCTATTTACTAGAGTCTATTTCTAGAGTTTTCTGCAGTGCTGACTCCTGTGGCCTGGTGGCAGGAGGGGAAGTCTCCTCAGGTGCAGCCTGGAATATGATACAGGTCTTCACACACTCCTCTAGAACTCATTCCCTCTTTGTCTCAGTGCTGTTTCTTGTGTCTTCAGTGCAAGACAAAGCCTATACTTAGAAGGGCTGCCCACGTTCAGGAGCCCTGAGAGCCAACTAACTGGTCAGTGTCACAGAGGTCTGAGTAAGATTTAGCTCTGGTTTTCTCTCCAGGAAAACAACTACACATTGGAAGAAAGGGACAGCCCCCACTATTCTCCAGCCTTTTTCTTATGTGCCTCAATGCATGGAAGACAGTTATTCCTTTCAGACCTTTTCCTTTTTCTAATAAAAAGCCTCATTTCCAAGAAGACTGGAGTGCAAATTACCTTCTCTATTCAATTACAAAATCTGATCACTGGCTTTTCTTTTTTCACCACTAATAAAAGCTATTGAAGTAAAGCACCCATCTCTCGTCACGGAAAAACAGGCAGTAAGTCACCTTGAGATTAAAATATATACTGCTACACACTTTTCTTGGGAATATAGAGCAGAAATTGCTTAAGACAATGACAACAGAGACTAGAGGGAACATTGTATTTTTGTGAAACATTTCCAGGCACAATGGGGGAAATCCCCCACTGATTTAAACAAGCCGAGTTCCACAAAGCTGCTACTCTGTTTGATGTAAATGATCATGTCTTCATTGAGGTCAATGGCCAGCTCTCATAACTTGGTTGGGGTTAGGGTTAGGGTTAGAGTTAGGGTTAGGCTTTTTTGAGACCTGACCTCATAACTTGGGATATTTCCCTAAATATAAGCTATGATGCAGTCTGTTTAGATGCGTGTGAGAAGGCAGGAGCATTAGATCAGTCACTGATGTGCCCGGGGCAGGGCGGGATGGAGGAGAGGCTTTGTTTCACAAACCCTCAGGGCAGTCGATGTCGCTGCCGCAGCCGGACCCTCGGGAACAGCGAGCTGGGACAGCAGGAGGTCTCGGCAGGCAGAGGGTGCAAAGCTACAGCGGGATGGGGCAGTAGCAGCTTGGCTCCTGGCACCGCAGGGAGAGGGAGAAACAGCAGAAAGAGAAAGCTCCGTCCTGGCTCCTCTGTGGCTGTGGCAACAGCCCGTGCTGGCTCCTGGCTGGCGGTGAATCCCCCTCAGCAGCTGCGACTGTCCTGCTCCGGATTCCCGAGAAAGAGAGTGGGCGAGCAGCTGCCCCAGACCCGTTTTTACCAGCCCAAATTCTCGTGCTGTCTCTGTCCCCTGAGAGAAACCCCCTGCCCTGTGAAGGAGAAGGCTCTGGCCACCCTTTTTTGTTCACTTAAGCATTTAGCTAGCACAGTTCCTTAGCAACTCATGGGGGAAAAGATTCCTTAAGAAAAAACGAAAGAAATCCAAACCCTGACATATGGTTTTGCTGCAGTTCTGTTATGATCAAAGAACTGGTGAAGCAAAAGCTGGTCTTAGTGCCGTGCTACTAAAGTTTGAAGAAAAAAGCCTAAGACCTTGCCCTTACGGGTACAAGCTAGAGATTCATGATAATACAAAGCAGAAGCCAAGAATAGGTTAAGGGTAAAGTGTTACAATCAGATAATATCTGAAAACTCAATAGAGCATCCTTCAAAGGTCAGGTTGTCTTATATTTTAAGTATCTATGGAAACACCTCAGGGGCAGGAAAGCTCAAAGTAAAGGTTGAATGTTTAACCCCTGGCTTTAAAATGTTCTATAGGCACCTTACAAAAGCAGACAGAAAATACACACTGATACTTCTCATGTCATTTATGAAGGGAATTTTTTGTTGGTTTTTGATCCCTATCCACACATTTTTTGCAGGTATCTTTAAATATGAGATGCTGCTCTGTTTCAGCAATGTGTGATCTTCACTGTATTTTTATGTGCAGAGAACTGTTGGCTTTCAGACCCTACAGATCAGAAATGGGAGTGACTTGGATAATTCTAGCAGTGTTAGCATGGAAAAACCTTTAAAAAGTTCAGCTTGAAGTCTGAGATCAGCCCTATAGATTCATATCCAGCCCTCAAACCTTACCATGCATTAACCTTGTCACATAATGAATGCTAGAAGAGTGCTAATAATTTTACTTTTTGTTCTTCACAAAAAATTTTGGCTCCCCAGGGAAGCACCAAGCCTGACAAAGTTCCAAAAGTGTTTGGACAATGCTCCCAGGCATGTGGTATGATTCTTGGGGTTCCTGTGCAAGGCCAGGAGTTGGACTCAATGATCCTTGTGGGTCCCTTGCAACTCATTATGTTCCACGATTCATGTCAAGCTTTCCACAGCAGACGTAAAAACTGAAGAGATCAAGCATGAGATTTAAAGCAGCAATCCATGTTGAATTTCTGTGCAGAAACACATGTAGTCAAAGTGAAACCATGAAAATATTCATGAATATTTAGGCTGACATTTGTTTCCTTGGACTCTGGGAGCAATGGTGGGACATGTAGAGAGACAGAAGAGAATTTTTTTTTCATGATTGATGAGGCAGTACTAAAAGAGATGATTCTGATGGGGACTCTGCCTCAGCTTCTTTTAATATCTGCCCAGCATGATAGTAGAAGTCAGTGTCCTGGTTCTGAACACTGACCCTGACCAATCCTAGAAGGACAAGATCCATTTGCAGGCCTTCATTTTTCTGGTTTTAGGCTTTTGTGTGGACTGAAAGGCAGCTTAGGCCAGTCTGAGCTGCCACGCAGTGCTCCCATGCTGTGGGCTCTCATTCTGAGAGAGCCAGCTTCTCACCCAATGTCTTCTGGAAGTCACATTCACATTCGATTGGCATTAACCCTTACAGCAGGGTTGGTGACACCACCTGATCTGTCTTGTGTGTCCACCCTTTGGAAACAGCTGTGTGATACAAAAAGTCTTTTCTTTGGTGGGTTTTTATTGCCAGGATGAGTAATGGCTAGCACAGGTGGAAACATTAGTGCAGGTAATCCAGACCCTGTGGAGGGATCCGTTCTAAACTGAGGGTGTGGCCAAGGTTCTGCTGCTCTTGGGAGTGAAAACATCAGCCTCTCCTTGCCCTTTGTCTTGTTTTTGCTAGTTCAGCTTTCCTTTTTGGGTGTGTGTTCCCAGCTCAGGCAAGAGAGGGTTGTTTTCATTTAGTGTGCAAGGCAGAAATGCTTACAGTGAAAAATACTGGTTCTGGAGAGGAAAACACACCCTCCATTACACCTCCATTGCATTCTCAGCCCTGCAAAACTGGGACCTGGAGTCAATCATGTTTGCAATGCATTTTCTCATTTTTTCTTCCAACAAAAGATTCTGTTTTCTAATCTGTATCACAAAGCAGTTTATTTTGTACTGAAGCTGGAACAGGTTAATTTGTTAATGAGTTTTTCTCTCTCTCTACATTGATATATAGAAGGATATACCCCATTCTGCTTTCATTTTGACTGTGAAGGTGAAATTGAAGTAAAGGTAGTCTGTCTCTCTTCGTCTTCTGTTGGGAGAGTACATTCATTCCTAAACAAACTAATGCTGTAGTTGCCCAAAAGTGTATCCCAAGCTTTTTGAAGATTGTCTGCTACATCAGTGATTTGAGGAGCAAGTGGACCAGAGCTGATGTTGGCATGTCAAAGAGGCTGCCCCATTTTCACAGTGAAAACTCTATTTAAAGTTCTGTGTTTAATGGTGTGAGACTCCATAGACCCCTGAGTTGAATGCTGTTATTCCAGATGTGCATTGTCTCTATAGGAATGCAATTTCACAGTCATCAAACATTTTAAGTTCATCAAGTGCTAATTATAGCAGAGAGCATGACAGCAGAATCTTCAAAGCCCAGGGGACAGAAGAGCCTATTGATCATACAGTTGATTTTTATTACTTGGTATTGAGCGGCAGGGCTGCCTGCTATTGTATAATCCAGTGGTGGGTTTTTTTTTCTCTTTTGTTCTTCTTCTAGACTAATGAAATAGTCTAGCTTGCCCTGATGCAGGGCATTGTTTGAGTGGCATATCACCTGCGATATTGTACTGCATTACTGCAGCTCTCCAAAATTCCTGTCAGTGTTATTTTCTCTTTTAAAGAATATGCTGCTTTTTCTAGACCTTTCCCTTGGAGCTATATGTCCAATGAAGATGTCTCTGAGACTGAAATGAGCCAACTTCCAGCTTCTGGTGTGCTGATGTCACCCACATCAGCCCCATCGGCTTGGTGGGTTTCTGGTGTGGGAGGGGAAGGAGAATTTGGCAGTGTGCTGAGACATAGTCACTCACTGCAGTTTTGGCATTGCTCATGGGATGTACTGCATGTGATCTGAGTACTGACTCCCCAGGAGCATCAGTCAGTCACAGTATCAAGCTACTTTTGCAATAGAAAATAAGCTGAGAAATGGTCTACTGACTGGCACAGAGCTGTCAGCTTTCTGCCAAGCTCCTGGGGGACAGGCAAAAGTGAACAAGGAGTCCTGCCACTCCTGTAAACTGCTTCCTCTTATGACTTACTACGGCTGATCTCTCCCCTCTTACATTCCTTTCCTCATCCTGTCTCCGTTAGCTGCTGCTTGCCATGGAAAGATAAGCACAGACACCTGCAAACCTGCCAGTGCAGGGGTTGCATGCTCACCATGAGTTTTGTTGTTAATGAGCCACGCAGAGCAGGCAACAGGCAGCCCCAGAGGATTCATCAGGGGCTGGTGCCAGATACCTGTTGAAATAATTGGAAAGATTTCCACTGACTTCAGTAAGCTCTGGTTCCGTTCCTAATTGCACCCTCCTGTGTTTCTCAGGGATTTGAATCCAGGAAGCTGTATATGCTGTGCTCATGTACCCTCAGCTCCCTAATGTCCTTTCTGTGCCAGGGCTCTGGAGAAACAGGCTGGATGCCAGCAGCACTTTGGCCTTCCGGGTACATTACTCATGCACCTCAGGGCCTCAGTTTCCCCATGGGCAAAGATACAGATAATGACAGCTGCTTCTTGAAAAAAAAGCCCTCTCATTTGTTGTATAGAGATTTCTTCCATGGTCAGTCTGAGTGACTGGACAGTGAGAGAGGGAGATGAGCAAGATCTGAATGGATGTGTTTGTTTTCAGCACAGCTACACTGATGAACCTCTGAGAGCCCACGTGTTGTGGCAGACAAGGATCAGAGCTCTGTTGAGTCAGAAGCAGTTAAGTTTAACTAAACTGTCTCTTTGGTGTGAATAGCCTGTATTTAGGATGAGATCTCTGAGAGCAGTCAGGATTGACCAAGTACGGTCACATTGGAATCAAATGCCAAAAATCAACTGCATTAGGGAGGAATGTGGACTACTGCAGACCTTTATGGTAAAGAACACCCCAAATGCACACTCACTCTTTGGTTTGAAGGATGTTTCTGTTAGCTCCTTCTGTCAGTTGTTTTCTTTAAGAATTCAGGGGAAGGAAAGAAAGAAAGAAAAGAAGAAAGGCTATTTAGGATGCAAGGAGACAAAGCCGTGTTAAGTTTCATTTACAGAGATGAATTGGGAACAGGTGCTTCACATAACTGAGGGCCACCATTCTGTGAGAGAGCCCTTGAGAGTCAAGAGAAAGGAATTGCAAAAAGCAACAGTATATTCATAAAGATAACTATAATCAAGCCCTTTCTATGTCTATTAAGGGGAAAAGACAACAACCACAAATGCAATGGAGACATTAAAATTGACTTTGCAAAAAGCCATTTTTAATACATTTCTTTGTTTCTTTGAAATAATTTCAAACCCGAAGGCAGGAATAATTGAAGCATTTACAGAATATATCAATAATACCTCATTATCCAGCTTTGCTTCAATCCACTGATTTCAATTTTCTTTTGAACAAGCTGCATTTATCAGAGGACTTAGCATATGAATGGGGAGGGGGGAGAAATGTAAAATGCATGCTCTAGATTTACATGTCTTAGGATGCCAAATAGCCATCAAAACTAATTGTTTCTAAAATGCTTTATAAACCTTATCTTATGTGTTGACCCTAATCAGTGCAATTAATTTCATAATGAATTCTTTCTACACACACCCAATCTTATTATTATCCTTAGTCTAAATTAATAACATCATGATAATAATTAGTAGATATGAAATTCTCTTCACTGCTTCTCATAGCATGTGGGCTTCACAGAAAAGAGCAACAAGGATGACAATTAGAGTAAAACATCGGCTGTATTGATTGTTGAGCACCTTAACCCTAGCATCTGCAAAATAGGCTTTATTTAAATCTGAGTATCTTTTTATATCCTCCCACTATTCCTCCTTCTATTTTATTTCAGCAGTTTTCCTTTCTGCAAGAGACAACCTCTCCTGCTCAAAATTCACAACGAAAGCATTAAAGTAGAATTTTAGAGCCTGATTCAAAGGGCGCTGATGCCAGATTTTGGGGCAGATGAGCAATGGGGAGATTTAGGGGAGCACCAGTACCTGTAGTACCATCGATATCCTTGAGGTTTCAGTCTTCCAGAAACCTCAGGGAAGATGGACAGCCTTCTGTTTTGGACTCTGATTTTATAGTCTTGTTAAGACAAATTGATTTGAATAGGGTGTTGCTCTCATAGTGCCAGGTCCAATCCTTGCTCTGCCTCTCTACTTAACCATGGGATGGGAGTGTGAGAAGGTAGGGGAATTGCCCATGTTTACAGGAGCATAAGGCAGACAGGAAAAACACATCCTTAACCCTGAACCTTAATTGCCTTTACTGAATACATTAGTGCGTTTCAATCAGTTCCTGAAATAACTCCTCCATTCTCTGAAGGCAAAAATCTCTTTCTATGGGCATGGCTGTAAGATGATGGTCCCTGTCAGTCCACAGCCCTACCTTTAGGCCCAGTGCTGTTACAGCCTTAGAATTTCCACCCTCATTTATTCTAAGTCACTTTTCCAGCTTCTGCAGTCATGAGAAAACATGGCACACCTGCATTGACAAATTATTGCCTGAAGCCAACAACTTGAAAAGGGACTGAAACAGGACATGGCAAAAGAAGAATTGCTTCATAATGTTTTATTCATGCACCTGACTGATGATGTATGGGCTACAGCTTCATGATGACTGGAAAAAAAGGAAAGAAATTAGTTGTGTCTTTTGGGGTTTTCTTTTTTGTTTGTTTTGTTTTGTCTTGTTTTTTTTAAATTTATTTTTAAAAATGGTAATGATGGAGACAGTGGTATATTAAGCAAAAAAGGAGAGTGTTCTCTGAAACAGAAGATATTAAGTCATTTGGGTTCTTCAGTGTAAGAAGAAGAGCTCAAACCTTAGCTTCTCATTTTGGAAACTGATGTTAGAAAAGCACATTCCCTTGATGCCATTTCAAAAGGAGATAGCTAACATTACCCCTGCAAAGGGAGGTATTTTAATGTTTTGCAAAGAAAGCCTGTGACAGAATCACATCGCTGACAGTCGAGATGAAGGCACAGCTATCAAGGAAATAAAGTCCCTTGTGCATCTCTTTTTTTCCTAAATCAGCTGTGAACAGCTTTTAAACTATCTTTGTATTTTTGAAACTAGCATCTTGAAGTGCTGCCTCTATCACAAAATCTGCAATTCAGTGTGCAGGCTAAAATGTTCAGCACAAAATGTGGACTTGATATTCAGACAGAGAATGTTTCTTTGTTATTGGCAGTACTAGTGTGAATTCTAGATCATCAAACCAGATTCACAGTGCTGTGCACACAGAGATAGCAGGAAAGATTCTAAAGCTCTCTGCTGTGCACACAGCAAGGGCATATCTGAGATATAATCATGACCTGCCTGATGCACCTTTCATCTAAGAGGTGAGGACTTACCAGCAACAAAGACTCCAGAACCTTTAGAATCAGTACTTCTATAGAGCAAGTGGTCGAACAATCCATTTCTGATTCACATATTTTGTCCTGATTATTTTTTTCAGTCTTCAAAAATCTTTAAGTACTTAATTTTGAAGACACCAAAAAGAAATGTTTCCTCAATTCTACTTCTCATGCCAAGAATATTTGGCAAATCCTACTGAAATTTTGCATTTGTTTTGGAAGAAGAAACAAAGTTAATTTCCACTGAGTAGAAGTGTTCACAAACTCCTCTTTAATCTGTGAACAGCAAATTCTTTGGCATCCTCATCTCTTCCCTGTGGCACAGCAGCCCAGATTCCAGACCACTGGGTGTGTCCAAACTGTAAAAGAATAGGGCAGCAAAACTTACAGTGGTATCTGTGCTTGGAAAGCCAAACTGATTTCAATGTATATAATATTCAGCCACCAAATATGTTCCCTCCTATAATTTTTAACTACCCTGCACTAATTCCTGTGTTCTTTGTATGGTTGAATTAGTTTTTCTTATGCCTTTTTTTTTCACCTATGGCTTTACTTCAGAACATAGAGTTCACACAAGTGAAATTAACACAACATAAAGGGTTCCTTCTGGTTGCTATTAACTGCTGTGTAGCAACCAAAAGCCCTTTAGTTCTAATCTATTTCCCTGTCAGGTGGGGTTTGGACGTTTTCCAAGGCACATCTTGTGTTCTTCAAATAACAGGGTCTGATCTTAGCCTCACTTTAACTCACTTACTGGCAATAACTCAAGTTTTGTCTCTACCACTTGACTTTTGTGTATCAATGCTGATTTAAGCAGCCTGAAGGTCTGGTGCTCCTGGGACATATTATAAAGAACTCATGTCCTATTACGGCACTTAAAATCTCAGAACATTTTAAATACTATGACGCTGGTGGTCACTAAAAACAGTGGGGTCTGCAGAGATGAAATATTTTGGGAAAATAGCCTGTCCATAATCTTGACAAGCCCAGATGTTGTGGTGGTTTAATGATGCTGCACCCCACGGAGATGTAGGGGCTGCAGAGCGAAGCTGGTGAATGCCTTTGCTCTGTAACACACGAGGTGAGCAGCCACACGGTACAAACGGAGACAACTTCTCTCTAATCATACATCACGTGTGCCATTTGGGATGATTCAGGCTGGAGTGTTTTCCTCATTGACCTCCATACACACACACACGAAACCCCTCAGCAGCGCTGCAGTGAAGCAGAGGGGCTGAGGAGGTGTGAAGGAGTCAGCCCAGGGCGTGTTTCTGCCTCAGTTCCACTAGAGTGCAGCTTTGCACAGCCAAAGCTGAGAGAAGCAGCTCAGCCCTCCGGTGCTGCACGCAGATTGTCTCCGCATGCCTTTATCCCAAACACTGTTGTCTCACTGAGATTGGGATGCAGGCCCTGTTACTTGACTGCGTACAAATCCATATTCATTTTCGAGCAGATCTTATACTAAAGAATAATAAGAAGTCCTGTTAAAGGACAGCCATTTTTTTCTAGTCAAATCAGAGATTTTGATTATACTCTGAAACCCAAGTACAGAACTGATCGTACTGGATCTAGATAAATGCTCAATGTTTGGCATATGCTTAGTTGTACATGTTTGAACTGACTTGACACACCAGAATATCCTTTAATATAAAATATAGAAGAGGCAGGAAATTTGCCAGAATTGGGTAAGATATGGTCAGCTTTTGAGATCACACTATACAGTAAATTATGTTGATACTCCAACACAGAAGGCACAGCTAAGTTATTATATTGTGTATCTGTTCAATGAGTTCAGAGAAAATTCCAAAATTAGATTAAACTTTTGAACTTTCTGCAAAGGAAGAAAACAAGAAGTGCTTACATTCTGAAACTTTATTAAAGCGATGGTTGCTTTCCAAATACTGAATAATCAATTAGTGTAGTGCTTTTGTCATCTGTCAAAAAAACCTTTGCCTTCCCTCCTCCAAACTGTTTCAATATGAGTATCTTTAGCTGTCTGTTTCACTGAGACCCACTGATATGTGCAGCTGTACTGTTTAGATTATTTCCTAACTTCCCCTCTGAAAAATATATTTTATAACTTAGCCTCCTGTGGCCTGATTCACACCACAGTGAAACCTCCCCTACCTTATGCACCTGGCCCTCCTGCAACCTTTTTCAGCAGCTCTAAATACTCTGACAGGTTCCAGAGGAGCAGACCTGGACAGACATACTCTGTATAGAAAACTTGTACAGAAAACTTAGCTGTTACACACAACTGAGACAAATTGGCCAGGGAAAAAAAAAATTTAACTTTATGTGTCTCTCTCAACTGCAGGAATGAATGACTGGTCAAACCACAAAAGATAAATTTAAAAATAACCTGGCTGATAAGAAACATTCGTTTATTTAAGGTGAGTCATGAGGCATCAATTCAACTCACCTAAACCTGTCAGGATATTTTAATAGCTATAATAAACACTGAAATAACCAGTGTTTTTCAAGTTTAAAAAAAATACAAATGCTATGTCTTTAACTAGCTCTAAAATATTGTAGCTTACAAATTTTCTATGAAATACCAATTATTATGAAAATGCTTAGGGAAATTGTTTTTCAAGTGCTTCTACTGGGGACTGTTAGATTTGTGCTAGTGTTAGCCATATTTTTTCTACAGGCACACTTTAAAAAACTGGATATTTTGTGACAGCATTTGGATTGTCCTCACTTGCATCATTGCCTTCTGATAGATTGTCTTCAGAACGGTTTCACCAGTGGCCTGCCAGGCACGTGACAGCCAAAATCCTTTCTTGCACCCCTAATCCTGGATCTTTTAAAGATGTGCTTCTTTAGAAGCCGTGCTGTAGAGCCAGGCTTTCAAACCCAGCTGTCATCTGCAATAACTGAGCACAGGATGAATCGAGCTCCCTGTTTCATCGGGAGAAGAGTGAGGCTGAGCTGAGCACTTCACAGCATAGCCTGAAATATCCTCGAGCTTCAAACCACCTTGGACCGGCTCTTAATTATTCAGGGAGCCAAAAACTCTTCCAAAGTATTTCCTGCATCAGGAATGCTGCCTGAGCTGCTCAGATAGTTATATTTGCCTCAAGATAGTACCTCAGCTGGTTTTGACCATTGCTCATATCCTCCCAGAAAAACCCAGCCTTAAAAACTGGCAGGTGAGCGAAGGCAGGATGAAAACAGGAATACCCTGAGGTCTTTGTTCAACAGAATGGCTATCTGCCAATTGAAACAGAACACATGAAAGCAGAAGTTGCTTCTATAATAAATAGTGGCTTTTTTAATGCCTTCTAACAATGTTTTGGCCTCACCAAGAAAGGACTGGTGATTGTGACATTCATGGTACCCCAGACATATTACTGCTGGGTTTAGTTTGTGTACCTAATTAAAGCTGGAATGTCTCATGGCTCACTGCAGCTTTACATCACATGAAGCCTCTTGACATTATTTATGCAACTGCTAAGTGACACAGAAACACATCCAAGGGAGAAGCAGAGAGGAACAAATGGCTAAAGAAAGGTCAGGGCAATACCACATGGCTGCTTGGCTGCTTCCTAGGAATGGAAAGAGAAATTCTGCTCCTTTTGAACCCCTCCTTTTCTGTTCTTTGTTAGCAAAATTGGTTTATGGGTTGTGACATTGAGGGCTTAGTTTTCCTTTTATTGCTTTGGAGGGCCACAAATACACACAAAGCAGTAAAGAAGAAATATTAATGTACATGTTCACTGCTAAAGCTGTCAGCAATTGGCTGTCACACAGACAGCATCATTTCTCTTTGTGCTTTATGCTGCAGACTCTCTCAGATCAGGTTAAGACACTTAAACATATTCTGTGTGTTTCAGGAACATCTGTTGGCAAAGCGTCATCTGAGAACAAATTTGCCAACCCCCATCAGAAATGCCTCTAATATGAGCTTGTATCAAGAGCCCGGGCATGTAGCAGGAGCTCAGCACTGACTTGAAGCTGGTGGGTTTTTGGTCATGGTATGCCAGCCTCTGAAATCTAGTATGCAGGAAAAGGTCTACAGTCTGATCAGTGGAACAGGACAGGTTTTGTAAGAGGTACAATGTAATGGATGAGAAGGTCTGAGGCAAATATAAGGAAATACTTTCTAATACAACATGCACCTAATCTGTAGAACTCGTTGTCATTGGATGGTGTGGGTGCTAAGAACTTACAAAGGTTCAAAAAGTGACTGAATAAATTCAAGAAGAATAGAAAAATCACTGGGGAGTGCTAATCACATCACCACATCCTATTCAAGGAGCCTTTGGTCTTGGATTAGTGTAAGCTTTAATGTACCTGGGAAATACTACTTTGATCTTTCTTTGGTCTTATTCTTGTACATCTGCTACTGGCCACTCTCCAAAAAAACCCCAAAAACAAGTAGAGTTTTTTGCATTATGGAGAGGAAGAAATTTCATAGATGCTTGTTTTGCAGTTAGATCCTTAAAACGAAACAAATGTTCATGCCATCATTTAATATAATTTTACATACAGTCAGTCAGGAAGTTTCCATCTAAACTGCAAAAATGGGTGAGTGGCAGGCCCAGGATGATTTATTTCTTTCAACATAACATACTGTTTCCTTTAAAATCAAACACATATAAATATGAAATATTTGCTTTATATCTTGTGAATCCAAAAAATGTTGTAATGACACAAGGATTTTCTGATCTGCAGGAAATTCCACTCAAAATATTCTGCCTGTCCTAAACAGCTTCTATCCTGTAACTCTTTAGCTCTTCAGACCTGTGACTCTTATGTATGTTGGCATGTTTGATCTAGGTTGATATCGCGCAAAGAGAGACTGTGACAAAAGAGTCTTATTTTTCAGAAGTATATAATGAAAACGTAGAGCAAGAAAAAAACTATTCCAAGTGTCTCCAGCTAAGGCCAGAAACTAATTAAATGAGGTTTTGAAGGGCAAAGTGAGAGCATAAAAGAAAATGAGGAGAGTGGAGGGAAAGAGTTCAGATGAGGTGAGAGATTTTTTTGGAAAAAAAAAAGAAAAAATGCATTAAAATCATACCATGAAGAAAAGGCCAATGGCCTTGCTGATAGTCCGATGGTTTTGTGGGGCAGAGGTGGGACTATGTTACACTTCACAGCCCTGACATGACCTAGGCTGACTGACAGTCTTTCTTTCAAATTTCCCAACCATTAAGGTTTTAATTTGATTCATACTGCTTCTGTTCTCTCCTGAGTGTTCATTTCTTCCTATTTAGAAAAGTGCCATATATCCTGCAATGGTATTTCAAATAATAAAAAAGTCTGTGTTCAATTTTGTTTTAAAACACCAAAAAATCCAGATTCTGGGTGTCCATCTCCATTTCTAATCTGCACAATAGGTGCATCTTTTTTAGCAGTGAAGACTTTGGCGTGCACATTTTTTGCAGGACATTAAATTGTTTTTAGCTGTTGAATATGATGTCCCTTGGAGTGCTAGAAAATGTGTACTGTGTAAGCCAAATGAAATTTGAAAACATTCTGTTTAGATATTCACAAATTTTGTTAAGGTGTTTTAATCTGTTGTGCTGTGTTGACTTGCAAAGGTTCCAAGCCAGAAGAGGGCTTCATTGGGCTAAAATGTCCTTGATATAATTCCGCTCCTGGATGGTATTTAAATCTTAGCAAGAGCTGTGTAAAGCTGACACTGAGCCCAGATAAATCTGGGGAGTGAGATCTTTCAAAGGCAGCATTAAGGTCTCATGGAATTGTGCTTGCTGGTATCAGCTGATATCCACCCATTTATGTTGCAGCTTGAGAATGCAAACAAAGAGAGTAAAGTATTGGATTGAAATATTTCTTCTTTTGTTCCAAAACACAAATATCAGGTTTTGGATACATGGTTAGCCTCTGTCACAATCATCTGAAATTAATCAGGTTTAAACTAATACGCACTGTGAAACCAAACAGCAGTGCCTTAAAATGAAAGTAAGGGAAAAATTGTGCTGGGATTTTCCCAAGTCAGTCATCTTTGGTGTAGCCTTTGTGTGAATCATGTCAACAGAATTAACGCTGACTTCAGTGGAGCAGAGCTCTCCATTAGTGCCCAACAGTGACAGTCCCTGCTGCACACACAAGCATGTGCTGCCACGTACATCTGACCTGAGCCATGGGCTCCTCCAGCAGGAGTTGTTGGTGCATGTAGCTGTCAGAGTCTTCATCTCCTAACCTGACAGTCTAGCTTAATTCTTAGAAAGCAACAGAATAAGAAAACAGTCCCCCAGATGTGAATGAAGTTGTATGGGTCACTGGTATCACCAGGATCTGATTGATGATTTCAAACACATGTGCCTGTGTAGAATTTATGGGAGCCAGTCACTTCATACTTCTGAAGAGAGAGTGGCACTGTTAGGGCTTCCTATATCAGAGAATCAGAAATTCTATGCTCTACTGATTGCCATAGGTGGGTGGTCACTTCAGCCTTTTATCCAGTAATTTATGAGGCCTTAAAAGTCTTAAAATGTGTTTATGTTATAGCAATACCCAGAAGGAAGAACTGACTGCACAAAATACAGTGGAAATCTAGCAAAACCCTTGCCTTGGCATTGGTGTCAATTCCTTTGACAACAAAGCCATTCATGTTTTGCAATAAAATCTCATTGTATTCCCTCCCACTTCCTTCGTCTTCAGCCTGCATGCACTTGTGAGGAAATGACCCATTTCTTACATCAAGATGTCCCTCTCACTCTGTTTTGGGGGAAATGCAAGACTGATTTTTATTTTGTTTCCAGATCTACCATCCTATTCTCTAAAGCATGTTCCTGTTATAACTCTGTGGCCAAGCTTCTGAAGAACTTCATGATGCAAGAGTTCTGTGCGCCTGAATGCTTTGCAGTGTGAATGGGCTGGTTCAGAGCTGCACTGGATCCAAAGTCTCACCAAGGGGTAAAGCACCTGGCAGGGCACAGCAGACATGCCTTCTCCTCCTTGCTGCAGGGATGAGAGGGGGGCTTGGGAAAGATGCTTAATTTTAACCCATCTGTAAGACAAGTACTTTTGCTGTGAAGAGCATTGGCATCTCCTGGAAAGAGCTAGGTATTAGTATTATTAAATAAGGCTTAAAGCCTTCGGCTCTTTCTTGTTTCCAGTTGCTTGAGCAGTAATATGTTCATCTGATGGGAAACTCACCTGTGGTTTTCCCACATGAAACTTAATATTAAGTTCTCCTAGGTGGATTCATAAAACATTCCTCATAATCCCCATTTATTTCAAGCCATTTTGCAGCTCTGAGTAGCACAGTGCCTCATAAAACGTTTCCTTTCATTCAAGAACCATTTGCATTTTATTTGTGCCTCAGAGGAAGAACAATCCAAGCTGATTACAATCCACAGACACTGTACGTAATGAAAAATTAATTGCATCAATCTTTTTGCTGTACTGGTCTTAACAACTCATTTTCAGCCGGTCATTTCTCCACCTGCTCACCGAGGCCCAGGCAGCTGAAGCAAGCCCGTCTCTGACACTGACTGAATACCAATGAAGGGAAGGTCACCTAAAGCCAGGCGAGTGGGAGAGCAGCACCCAGCAAAAGATGTCACTTTTGGACCAGCAGCAACCGCTGTATGATAGAAACCCAGTAAGTAACTGGAACACAAATCTTAGTGAAAGCACATTGACAAATACACGCCTGCAGAAGGAAGTTGCAAAGGTGAAGGAGGGGTGTGTTGAAAGGAGAACAACAAACAGAGGTAGTTCTGGCTGCCTTCATCAGAACTGTCACTTGGCAAGCATTGATGGTGGTTGTAAATCAAGATTTGCATGCTGGCTCCAATGCTAGTGATTTGTTCTGCCAGGTAAAGCGCTCTTGCAGAATGCATATTTATCAGGGCATGGTTTCTGCTCTCTACAGTCAAAGTTGCTAAAACACAAAGGGAAAGTATCCATTAAAAATCCATACTTTACAAAGCAAGAAGAAAAAGCAGGGGGTGTGTGGGCAGGAATGACACCTGCTGCCTGCCTGCATCAATAACCCTGCAAAGCAGTAATTTTTATCCCCTGCCTGCACTGAAAATGTTCTTTGGGTGCAATTCAGTGCAAGCCATAGGTAAAGTATTTAATGTGCAGAAAGTATTCCATGTTGAACTGTGAAAAATTACCAGAACTGGCAAAGGAGTATAATTTCTTGATATTGGTTGAAATGGTTTGAGTATTCCAAATTCTCTTACTACTTGATCAGAGCCCTCAGACAGTTATATGGGATGGCTGAATTTCAGCCATCTTGTGGAGGGTTTAGTCATCATCCACTGCCTGAGGAAATGGTTGTTTTTATATTTCACCACAGTTTCAGATTATTTTAGGAAGAGAAGTGTGTAGCAGAGTAGTCAAGAAAAGGGTCTCAGCCAGGTAGAACAAGTAGGACACAGCGATTACATGGATGACTGGGAGAAGACATATTGCTACTACAGTATCTAAGTATTGACAATACAGTATCTAAATAACAACTAATCTATTGCAGGTTTACAGTCTTTGGCCTTGCAGAAATCACAATTAAAAAGCAGCAAAGCACCTATGGAGTTATTTTATGATTTTATCTCTGTATTTGGCCAGCTCTTAGTGCTTTTACCTACAGCCTGGAGAGAACACTTTATCCCATTGGCTCATCAGGTTTTTATACCCTTTTGCAGGCCAATGTGCACCCAAGTCAATCACAAACATCTTGACTCCCCCATCTCTGGAAGCATTCATTATGTGAACATAATTAATACACACCTGGTGTTCTTATCTTAGGATAAATGGCATTGCCCCTCAGGGACAGGAAAGGGAGGGTGTGTGCATGTCTGTGACACACATACACACACCAAAGACCAGAGTATCTTTTGTTTCACTCACATGGTGTGCCATATTTCTCCAGCCAGTTTTTCTATTTCTGCTTAGATGTATGCACATTCTCCAAAATAAACAAAACTGTGTTTTTGGAGGAAGATACTTTATCTGTTGGGGGTCCAATGTAATGTGTAAGAACTTTAAAAAAAATACAAGACAACGCCTAAAAAATATGTTGTGGTTCTCCATGTAGCAGAATTTAAATTGAATTTTTAAAATTGATTGTAATCATTACTTTTAATTTTCCTCTAGAAAGTGCTTGCTACAGTTCAATAATGGAGGGAAGAAACAGCTGGTCTGTGCATTTGTGAGTGAGCAGCATTTAATAAGATAATATGTTCATTTTCTAGGTGTCAGGAATTATGAATTTATGCCAGGTCAAATTAGTGCACATGTTTTCACACAGCACAGTGAAGAGATCCATAAGGGAGCAGTGTGGTTTTTAGGACGCTTGTGAAACATCTACTTCTGGAATAAGAGGAGAGCCTCTGTGTTATGGAGATGTTATGGAGATGCAGCCTTTTAGAACACAAGTGACAGGTCACGTTTAACTCACACCTCAGTATTCCCCCAAATAACCAAAACCAACACAAAGCTGCTGGCTGAAAAAAATGTGACTGGTGCACAAGCCCCAGGCTCCCATCATTCTCCTACTACAAAGTACCCCACAGCATTTCAGTAATATGAATAAAAACTAATTTTCCTTCTTCTGCCAAGATAGCAGTATGATATTGTGTTTGTAGTGTAGATAAAAAACAGACATCAAACTCTATTAAACTTTGGGCTAGACTTTTTTGCTTCTTCCCATAACCATATAGTAAATATTGACTGAAGTAAGTTTATCAATATTTATTTTGAGGGAAAATAAATCTTCCTGTTTGC
The DNA here is from genome assembly GCA_013400955.1 of Drymodes brunneopygia. Classification (NCBI taxonomy): domain Eukaryota; kingdom Metazoa; phylum Chordata; class Aves; order Passeriformes; family Petroicidae; genus Drymodes; species Drymodes brunneopygia. The sequence goes on along the minus strand of VZTZ01035714.1, from coordinate 866,290 downwards.
AAAACTATAAAGCCAATTTTGTTAGGGAGATAGATGACTCAAATGGTAAATTTCCCAGTAATAATCTCAGTGGCTTTCAGCAAACACAAGACATAAAAAGGGAACGATCCACTAGGGAACATTCAAAACTGACTCTCAGAGGTAACCAGGTATTAATGCCAGACAGGTGCCCAACAACTTCTGCTTTTAGACACAGTGCCATTTTTAGAACTGTTCCCTGAACTTCTCCATTTAAAAGGTGATGATGCACTTGTGCAATAGAGAGATGGGAACTGCATGGTTTGGGCACCTACTGCCCAGACAGGACAGAGGAGATGCCTTGGGTGCAGGGTATGATGCTGGTCCTGCATAGAAGATATTTACTTCATAAGCCAAGGAGACCACAGGCTTGTGAGGGAAAGGAAGAATGGGGAAGGCAGAACTTATGTGGGCAGTGAAAATAATTTACTTCTCAGCCCAGAGAGATCACAGAGGGACAAAGAGGTGTGAGACAAGAATAGAAATAGCTACACAGTCTGTACAACTGTAACTGGGTAGAAAGCAACCAACCTTCTTCATCTAATGAGATGTGAGCCAGAGCTCCTGCCAGCACAGGAGGGAAGGGACGTTCCAGGTACTGAGGGCACCCTGACAGCAGCCTGAACAGAGCAGGCACAGTGGTGGAGGGACACATTCCTGTGCCATGTGCTCTGGGATGGCCCTTCTTGAGCAGTGAGGCTGGAGCAGATGATCCGTTTCGGTCCCTTCCATCCTGACCTATTCTGTGATTCTGTGACTCGAGCTGGAACTCTTTGGCCTGGCACACTACAGTCCATGAGCAGGAGGTTCGAAAAACTGGCCAAGACCCCGATTTCAGCCCTTGTATTCTATTCTTTCCTGCACAGCTCTGCTCTTTATCTCATTGCCTGTGCACAAAATCTTTGTGGATCTATGCTTATCAGGGAAAGGTCTGAGTCAGCCCTGAATTTGCTGAGCCTTGGCAAGAGGAACTAAGCTGTGGCACTGAACAAGATGCAAGTGGTGCCTTGTGCTTGCTGAGGCTGGACCAGGACCTTGCCATCACATGTTTTTCGAGGCTCTATCCAACAGTAGAACAACTTTCCCCCTTTCTTCCACCCTCTCACTGGAAAATCACATGCTCTCAGGGGTAGAGATTGACTTTTCCTTTCTCCTTACTCGTCCACCCCTTTCACTGGGAGGGACAGAAAAGGATTGTCTTGAGACCAATAAATGAAGAGTTCTGCCAACATGATTTAACACTGACTGTATAAAGTGTCAATTATTAAATGTTCCATGCCCAGTGATAAGGAAAGGAGCAGATGGATTACCAGTTCAGTGACACATTGAAAAATATGCTTAAGTGAGATGAATACCCAAATTGTCAGGTTAGAGATTACTTCATTGGATAAGGCAGGAGCACGTGGAAAGGTGCAAAACATGAAGCAGGAGGAATTATTTACTTAAAAGTATTTCAACTAATAGTTTTGACTGATTCTAAACTGCGATCCTTGAATTATTTTCTGATGACCTTCAGAAAAGTACTTGAATATCACGAAGATTTGGGGGGCTCCAAAAGCAATGCTGTCACTTGCTTTGTTTTCGGCACAAATAAGTAAGCTCTGATCCCTTGGATATTACTTCTTAAAGTATACGCATCTGGGAGAAATGCTTATAAGAGGGCAACTATTTCCTTAAGAAATATTTTGTCGTAGGAAATCTTCTTGAATTGTTTATATGAGCATAAAAGGTGAGATGTTTTAATGGTGGAATCACTGTCAGCTCCTGCAGGGTTAAAAAAAAAGCCTGTCAAAACCCAACCGCTGGTCAACATCCTAAGACATTAAGGTGGACTGGACAGCCATTGTTCCTCATCCTCTGTGTCATCATGAGAATGATGACATTATTAATGGTCTCAGTCTCTTAGTGCCTGACTGCTGAAAAGCCTGTTTGCATGCACATGTTTTGGTACTTGTGAGTTTAGGGGATTAGAGAACCAATGTGAGTCACTTTCCCTTCCTAAAAAGTCTCTTTCTGACCTTTCTCACTTTGTTGCTGCAATGCTACAACATTGCTTCCTACACCTTACAGATGTGTTTGTGTGTGTGTGTGCTGCACAGGTGACATGAGAAGTCTGCAGCTGTAACTCAGCTTAGTCTCCTGTCCTAGGACAGTCTGCTGGCTGGAGACACCCTGCTGGGATAATGCACTGGCTGGAGACATCCTCCCAACTCCACTGAAAAGGGAGTCTTTGTATTTTAAGAAATCAGGTCTTGTCCCCTCTGCCTTCTTTCTACAGTGGTTGTTAGGAAGGCAGCTGGGGTCACCTTTTCTCCCTGTACACTCTTGAATTACAAGCTTTTGCTTTCCTTATTTCCTCTAGAGTTCTAGCCCAATTTTCCCTCCTAGAAACCACGCTGATTTTCCAAAACGCTTCCATTTATCAAACAGTATCCTGAGGTTTTTCCTAAGAAGGGGATCCAGGTCCAGAAATAATGCCTCAGACATTTGTGCTCCGTTTCTAAAGAAGGAAAAGAAAGCAACATGATCCAACTTGGTGTCCTTGTGCAATTGTTACTCTGCATAAAGAAGATTGAACTGGCAGGATCTGCAGAAACTACCACCAGAGTGAGGACACAAAGAATAGGTAGAAGAAAAAGCACACAGCAAATTTACAATGAATATTATAGTAAAAGAGGTACCAGCTGAAGGCGAGGACCTTTAAAAACCAATGTTATATAATGACATGCAATGTTAACATTCCATATTGTACAGGAGAGTTTCCTTAAGGCTATGTTCTGCCATGGCAGGATTTATCTCTGTAGGTGAATGGAGAGGAAAGACAATTGCCAAGAAGAACAGCCACAAGCGAGTTATTCTGTCTTCCTGTTCTAGCAGTGACAAGTGGCAGGAGAAAGATCAATCATCACTCTCCACATTGCTCTCCAGGATTTGGAGCAGTTTTATGCAGGACCTGGAGGGAATGGAAGATGCTTGGAAAGGTGATTCTAACAGCTAAAGGTTGTAAGGATTTTCCCCAAATGGAGGAACTTGTTGAGGTACACATTTAGAGCTCCATGAAACCCCAGAATGCTCATTCTCTTATGCAGGCACCAAATGTGGTGCTGAAGAGTAAAACTACTAGGTTTCTACTTGTGAAACTGCTGTTTGAGTTCAGCATCATGGGTTGAATATCATAAAGCTAAAGAAGTTTATTTTGATGTCTGGTATTCTTGAAAAGCAATTCTAAAAACTTTTTCTTAACCAACTCCGGATGCTTCAAGAACATCAGAGAAATCTCCGGCAAGGGATACTTTGGAGAAAAAAATAATCTTCTATAATCACACTTTCTTATATCTTTTTCTTCTCTCTCTTCTAGGTAGAGTTGCTGCTTGCATTTTCAAGCTTTATCATCAAACTGAACGCTTAATTTCTGTAATGTAAATGTAATGTGTTATAATACCTTCACACATACAGCTGTGGTGTCAGCACAGAATCACACAGTGGCTTGTGTTCAAAGGGACCTCTGGAGATCACCCAGTCCAATTCCCCTGCTGAGGCAGGTTCACCTTCACCTGGAGCAAGTTGCACAGGATCTTATTCAGGCAGGTTTTGAATATCTCCAGATAAGGAGACTCCACAGCCTCCCTGGGCAACCTGTTCCAGTGTTCTATCACCCTCAAAGTAAAGAAATTTTTCCTTATATTCAGAAGGAATTCCTGTGTTTCAGTTTGTGCTTGTTGCCTTTATCTTGTTGCTGGGCAACACTGGAAAAACTCCGGCCCTATCCTCTCCTTAAGGTATTTGTATGCATTGGTAAGATCCTCCTCAGTCATCTCTCCTCCAGAATAAACAAGCCCAGCTCCCACACCTTATCCTCCTAAGAGATATTCCAGTCCCCTTTAATTATCTTTAGCCATCTGCTGGACTCTTTCCAGGAGTTCCTTGCCTTTCTTGAACTGAGGAGCCAGAACTGGACACATTACTCCAGGTGAAATCTCATCAGGGCCTTTCTTGACTTGCTGCTACAATCCATTGGCCTTCTTGGCTACTCTGTTGGCTCATGAGCAGCTTATTGTGCACCAGGACCCCCAAGTCCTTCTCCACAGAGCTGCCTTCCAGCAGGTCTGCCCCAACCTGTGCTGGTGCATGGGGCTGTTCCTCCCCAGGTGCAGGACCTGCATTTGCCCTTGTTGAACTTCAGAAGGGTCCTCTCCACCCATCTCTCCAGCCNTTCCCTTCCTAAAAAGTCTCTTTCTGACCTTTCTCACTTTGTTGCTGCAATGCTACAACATTGCTTCCTACACCTTACAGATGTGTTTGTGTGTGTGTGTGCTGCACAGGTGACATGAGAAGTCTGCAGCTGTAACTCAGCTTAGTCTCCTGTCCTAGGACAGTCTGCTGGCTGGAGACACCCTGCTGGGATAATGCACTGGCTGGAGACATCCTCCCAACTCCACTGAAAAGGGAGTCTTTGTATTTTAAGAAATCAGGTCTTGTCCCCTCTGCCTTCTTTCTACAGTGGTTGTTAGGAAGGCAGCTGGGGTCACCTTTTCTCCCTGTACACTCTTGAATTACAAGCTTTTGCTTTCCTTATTTCCTCTAGAGTTCTAGCCCAATTTTCCCTCCTAGAAACCACGCTGATTTTCCAAAACGCTTCCATTTATCAAACAGTATCCTGAGGTTTTTCCTAAGAAGGGGATCCAGGTCCAGAAATAATGCCTCAGACATTTGTGCTCCGTTTCTAAAGAAGGAAAAGAAAGCAACATGATCCAACTTGGTGTCCTTGTGCAATTGTTACTCTGCATAAAGAAGATTGAACTGGCAGGATCTGCAGAAACTACCACCAGAGTGAGGACACAAAGAATAGGTAGAAGAAAAAGCACACAGCAAATTTACAATGAATATTATAGTAAAAGAGGTACCAGCTGAAGGCGAGGACCTTTAAAAACCAATGTTATATAATGACATGCAATGTTAACATTCCATATTGTACAGGAGAGTTTCCTTAAGGCTATGTTCTGCCATGGCAGGATTTATCTCTGTAGGTGAATGGAGAGGAAAGACAATTGCCAAGAAGAACAGCCACAAGCGAGTTATTCTGTCTTTCTGTTCTAGCAGTGACAAGTGGCAGGAGAAAGATCAATCATCACTCTCCACATTGCTCTCCAGGATTTGGAGCAGTTTTATGCAGGACCTGGAGGGAATGGAAGATGCTTGGAAAGGTGATTCTAACAGCTAAAGGTTGTAAGGATTTTCCCCAAATGGAGGAACTTGTTGAGGTACACATTTAGAGCTCCATGAAACCCCAGAATGCTCATTCTCTTATGCAGGCACCAAATGTGGTGCTGAAGAGTAAAACTACTAGGTTTCTACTTGTGAAACTGCTGTTTGAGTTCAGCATCATGGGTTGAATATCATAAAGCTAAAGAAGTTTATTTTGATGTCTGGTATTCTTGAAAAGCAATTCTAAAAACTTTTTCTTAACCAACTCCGGATGCTTCAAGAACATCAGAGAAATCTCCGGCAAGGGATACTTTGGAGAAAAAAATAATCTTCTATAATCACACTTTCTTATATCTTTTTCTTCTCTCTCTTCTAGGTAGAGTTGCTGCTTGCATTTTCAAGCTTTATCATCAAACTGAACGCTTAATTTCTGTAATGTAAATGTAATGTGTTATAATACCTTCACACATACAGCTGTGGTGTCAGCACAGAATCACACAGTGGCTTGTGTTCAAAGGGACCTCTGGAGATCACCCAGTCCAATTCCCCTGCTGAGGCAGGTTCACCTTCACCTGGAGCAAGTTGCACAGGATCTTGTTCAGGCAGGTTTTGAATATCTCCAGATAAGGAGACTCCACAGCCTCCCTGGGCAACCTGTTCCAGTGTTCTATCACCCTCCAAGTAAAGAAATTTTTCCTTATATTCAGAAGGAATTCCTGTGTTTCAGTTTGTGCTTGTTGCCTTTATCTTGTTGCTGGGCAACACTGGAAAAACTCCGGCCCTATCCTCTCCTTAAGGTATTTGTATGCATTGGTAAGATCCTCCTCAGTCATCTCTCCTCCAGAATAAACAAGCCCAGCTCCCACACCTTATCCTCCTAAGAGATATTCCAGTCCCCTTTAATTATCTTTAGCCATCTGCTGGACTCTTTCCAGGAGTTCCTTGCCTTTCTTGAACTGAGGAGCCAGAACTGGACACATTACTCCAGGTGAAATCTCATCAGGGCCTTTCTTGACTTGCTGCTACAATCCATTGGCCTTCTTGGCTACTCTGTTGGCTCATGAGCAGCTTATTGTGCACCAGGACCCCCAAGTCCTTCTCCACAGAGCTGCCTTCCAGCAGGTCTGCCCCAACCTGTGCTGGTGCATGGGGCTGTTCCTCCCCAGGTGCAGGACCTGCATTTGCCCTTGTTGAACTTCAGAAGGGTCCTCTCCACCCATCTCTCCAGCCTGTCCAGGTCTTGCTGAATGTCTGCACAGCATTCTGACATATTGGCCACTCATCCCAGTTTTGTATGATCAATGACCGTGCTAAAGGGTGCAGTCTGTCTGTCCAAGTCATCGATGGGTAAGTGGAACAAGACTGGAGCCAGTACTGACCCCAGCAGCACTCTGCTACTGACAGGACTCTGGCTAGACACTCTGTGCTGCTCACCACAGCCCTCTGAGCTCTGCTGTTAGACAGTTCTCAATCCACCTCACTGTCCACTCACCTAATTCACACTTCCCAAGCTTATCTCTGAGGATGTTGTGGGAGACAGTGTCAAAAGCCTTGCTGAAGTCAGGGTAGGCAATATCTCCTCATCTGCTCTCTCCTCGTCTGCTCAGCCAGTCATTCCACTGGTCAAAAGATCCCTACAGCACATGACTTGTGCTGACTGCTGGAATGCATCTGAAATCATGGACACAGAGCTCTAATCACTGCTCATTATGACACAGAAGAGGTGCACCATGTCTTGGAAAGAGGGAAGAGAAATGGAGAACATCACTGGTGTGTGGCTCTGGGGGAATGCACCACCACAGTCACAAATGGCTATCAGATTGGTCTAGCATGACTATGCCTTGATGGATCCATGATGAAACTTTTGCCTTCATGTGCTTGGAGATGACATCTAGGATGAGCTGTTCCATCACCCTTCCAGAGATGGAGGTGAGGTTGACTGACCTATAGTTTCCCAAGTGCTCTTTCTTGGCCCTTTAGAAGCCTGGAGTGGTGTTGTCTTTTCTCCAGTTCTCAGGCACCTCTCCTGTCCTCCATGGCCTTTCAAAGATGGTGGAGTGTCGCCCTGGTTTTACAGGGCCCCATAAGTTGTAACACTGTAGCTGTAGTTTCCCATACTTGTTCTGTAAACATGGTCCTTATTTTCCTTAACCAACCAGAATTGTTTTGCACTTGTGGAATTGTTTTTCATTCCTTTCCCTGGGGTGGAGAAAAATTATTAACCATGTCTTTGTCCTGTAAACCTTCAGGGGTGTTGACCCCTTTCACCAATCTTTAACTGTCCTTAGAACCCTATAAAAATAGGTAAATAAAGAAGGGCAGGGCTTTTGGTCGGTCCTGCCTGGTGAAACCACTGCTGCTCTGTGACCCGCGTGTTTCTTCTGTTACTAACTAACCAACAGTGGAGAATGGCTTAGCAATAACATCTGACAGCTCCCTCAGCATTTGTGGCCACATCCTATCAGGACCCTTGAGTTTGTGGGTATCCAGCTTTTCTATATGATCTCTAACCCAATCCTCCCTGAAAGAGGACAGCTCTTCTTTTCCCCAGACTTTCTCTCTTGCCTCTAGGGTTTGGGATTCCTGAGGGCTGGTCTTAGCAGTAAAGACTGAAGCAAAGAAGCCACTCAGTAACTCCACCTTCTCTTATCTTTTACCACCTGGGCACCAGTGAGTCATTTATGAGTTCTCCACAGTGCTGTCCAAGTCAATGCCAGGCTTAACCTGTGTCAAATGACAAAAAGAACCTAACAGAGAATGAAGGCTTTTTTTTCCCCAATAAAAGTGTGAGGATGGTAGTGGGAATGTTGTGAAGAAAAGGCTCTGGGGAATTATTTTGTGCCATGCTTGTAGATCGAGGGCTTTAATAAAATAAAAAGAGCAAAGAGAAGACTCTGTGCACCCTGATGATGAATGAATATGCCTGCTTAGTACTTCAGGGATGGATTAAGCTGTTGAAAAAGCATTCAACATTGGCTAAAGAACTGTAATATATGTGAAATTCCACAGTTAATGCATCATTAAATAATTTGCTGCAACTGATTTATGGGTGCAATATACTACACTCTGTCAAACTGTGCAGGATAATAAATGGCATCACAAAAATATACTATTGAAACTTTTGTTCTAATCAGTCTTTTGAGTTTTAGGAGAACACAGCTCTGCAGAATTGTCCTATTGATCCTGATAGAGTAACATGTAAAACTTCATGCTACATATATTTTAGGACCTTTTCTTAAGCAATCTGGGTTGTGGTTCAGTGAATCAGGCACTGGACTGTGACTTGTGGGACCTACACTCTGGTCCTTGCTCTGTCATTGAAACTTTTGGCTGCTGACCTAAGCTTTTCCATGTTGACTGCTGTAATACCCTCTTTGAGACGTGCGTTCTCTCTTTCCATGGACACAAAGTACAATCCCATCACCTACCTGCATATCTTGGACACATAGGGGCAGGGAAGGGGGAGATAACCATTGACCTATGAATCCAACTTTCATAGGACTTGGTGACTTACTTCTTCTGGGGAACATCTTACCACTCCCCATATTCAGTGTTTGAAAAAGAAATGCTTGTTCCTTCTCTTCCAAAAGTGAATATTCAGGGCAAAAAGCAATGCACACATGTCTAACCCTGTTAGTGCTTCTTTTCAGTGTTAAATTCTTTACAGAAGAAGCAAATGGTCTTGGTTCACGTTGGATCTTGTCCAAAATGTTGTTCCCCTTGTCCTTCCACCCTGCCTAACCTCAGGGTTGCAGGGTCTTGCTAAGCAAGATTCACAGGCACTCTTACTGAAAGAATATTCTCACTTGTAGAAAACAATGATTTACTAGACCAGGTAAGGAGCAGTATCTTGGATAACTGGTGGTGGGATATTTAATTGAAGGAGGTCCTGTCTTCTTGTCCCTGTGGGACAGTGTTTGTACTTTGAAATGTCTCTTTTGGGACCAATGTAAAGGACCCTGATGCTGGCTGGTGCATTTAGATGTGCCGCTCTAATGGATGAGCTAATTGTAATTAATAATTTATTTGATTAATTTAATACCTTTAAACTTTTGTGCTGTTCAGTTTGCAAACAAGACTTTTTTTTGCATCTGTCTAAATTATTAAGCAGGAATTTTATGCAGCTATATGTCAGCCTACAGGAAATAATTGCTAAGTTTTATTTGAATCTGTTGTTCATACTGTGTGATTGGTCATGCTGTAATTAAGAACTGTATTCTTTCACATTTTGTCAGAGTCCAGAATATACCAATGATCTCTAATTACAGAATCATAGAATCACAAAATTTGCAGAGTTCAGCCCCTGGCCCTGCACAGAACTATCCCCAAGAGTCACACCATGTCCCTGAGAGCATTGTGCAAACTCTTCTTAAACTCTGTCAGCCTTGGTGCTGTGACCACTTCCCTGGGGAGCCTGTTCCAGTGCCCAACCACCCTCTGGGTGAAGAACCTTTTCCTGATATCAAACCTAAACCTCCCCTGACACACCTTCACTCATTCCCTCAGGTCCTGTCACTGGTCACCACAGAGAAGAGATCAGTGCCTGCCCCTCCTCTTCCCCTCATGAGGAAGGTGTACCTGCAGTGAGGTCTCCCCTCAGTCCCCTCTGGGCTGAACAGACCAAGTGCCCTCAGCCACTCCTCACAGGGCTTCCCCTCAAGGCCTTTAATAATTCTTTTTTTTTGCTGTCCTTGGGACACTCTCTAATAGTTTCAATGTCTTTCTTATACTGTGGTGCCCAAAATTGCCCCCAGCACTCGAGGTGAGGCTACCCCAGTGCAGAGCAGTGTGGGACAATCCCCTCTCTTGACAAGAGACTTCACCAGGCTCCTCCATCCTCACTGGCTGCTTGTTGTCCAGGAGCTCCATGCAATCTCAAGCCCAGACCTTCAGTCTTGCTCTGATCAAAGCTGTAAGTGTACCTCTTTCAGTTCTGCTCCCAGATTGTTGCTCAGTGGGTTGACAGTGGACCTGACTTGTTCCTTTCCCTTATGGTTTCTGTGCTGCTGAGAGAAGCTGTCACTGCCACTGTTCTGCCTGGGCTGCCCAGCTCAGACATGGCAGGGCCATGCCCAGTCACTCAGGTCACCGTCCTGCTCGTGTTGTGGCCATCCTCAGCTCCCAGCTTGCCTCCCCTTGTGAGGTCACTCAAATCTTGCAGCTCTCTGGTAAGTGTTTTTTTACTGGAGTAATCCTGAGGAGAGTGTTTTGTACAAAACAATGGAGAAAATCTCTCTGCCTCGATTAAAGGAAGAATTAAAGTGTCTTTTAGCAGTGATCTTGGCATTTTAGAGAAGAAGGTAGTACATATTTTGAATGAAACTTTTAATTCCTCTAAGTGCCTGACTGCAACAGTGTTTATAAGCAGTGATAAGGGAGAACTCTTAAATTTAATAAGTAGGAGGTGTCACTAATGCAAATGCAGCTTAAGTACTAGATCAAAGAGCTTCTGTGAAAAGAAGGATCCGTATCTCCTGAGTAGACTCTTAATATTGGTCAAAACCAGACAGCTTTTGAAGGACCAATTATTTAAAAATAACCTTTAAGGGGAATCATGTTTTGAGATGGAAATGTAAGTCTTTTCGCATTTGTGTGGTTTGAAAACTTCTTTCTAGAGGTCAAGATGTCTCACTGTCTAAGGGCAAGACTTCCAAATGCATTGGAGTTGCACAGAACCCACATGAGACTGGATGCAATGGATGCTAGAAAAAGACAGTATTCCACTGGGGAAGGGGAGGCAGACATTAAAATGTTATGTTTGGTCAGACTGAGCATGGCAGTGCTCTTTTCAGAATATCTGCTGTACTGAAGTTGATGGGAATGCTGATCTGAATTAGAAGAGGACCAAGGAATACCAGGCACACTAGGTGAATCCTAGAGTACACAGGACTATTAGCAAATTTTTATAACATAAGACCAGCTCTCTGTCAGTGCAAATCAGCTTACTCTTGCTGAAATGCATGGTCTCAGTTGCAGTAATCAGTTATAGTTATGCAGTTATGCTACTTTACGATGTATTCCAACTGAAAATCTATCCAAGAGGATGTGCTAACTTCCCTAATTGACAGGAAATGTTTCCAAGATTAAATACTGACCTGAACATCACCATCATCTCTTTAATATCAATTTTTACTGTACCATATGCCTGATAAAATACAGCTAGTGCAAGAAAACTGTTGCCAAGATGGAGAATCTGTTAAAGGAGTCACTTTTCTTTTAAGCCTTGGAAATACACAGACTCTGAGAAAACAGACAGTTGAAAATGACCTTGGTGAACAATGGTCCATTGTCAGAAATATTACAGCTAATTGGCAGCCAGAATTTCCAGCAAGAACAAACTCTGACATGATGGAACGGCTCTTTGCAGAGTCTCACCCCCGAGAGTTTTGATGCTGGCACAGTTACTGATGCGACTTCTATGTTAAATTAATCTAAAGAGGGAGCCATAACAAAGGGCTTCTAAATGAAATGAATGTTCAGTAGCTCATGCCTGTTTGGCACTTGCTTACTGACCATTGCTTTTTCAATTGTAGCATTTTCAGGAGGTGCAGTCATGGTGGAAAACAAAATTTGACGGCCCTTCTACTTCTGTAAGTCACTACTATTATGACTATTCTGTGGGTTGTGTAAGAGTTGATAATTTTCTTTTTCAACATTGAAGAATTTGTGCTTCTAGCATAAAAGTACTCGCACTGAGTTGTCCAAATCTTCTCCACGTGTAGTGAGTTATCCCACCAACTCCAAAAAGCTTCCGTATCATCATCTTCAGAGTATCTCCTGTTGGCTCTCAGTGAGTAAAGATTCCAAACCACTGCTGTAGCTGGCTGACTGGAGAGTCCTAGAGATCGTCTTTACTTTTAACTGCAAATTTTGATGCACTTTCCAGAGAACAAGATAAGAAATCATGTAACTTGCAGTGAATCTCAGTGATGAAGCTATCCAGCATGGAATGAATTAGCTGCCACTATCTGAAAATCGCTTGTGTGAGGTAAAAGCATTTTAAGTGATGAATTAAATATCATGGCTCTAGCTGCATGAATGAGCAGATAAAAAAGAATGGCATTGCCACATAGCTTGGTAAATCTTCCCATCTTTCCTGTGTACAGATGTGTCATCTCAACAAAGGCCTCTTTGTTTGCTTTCAGTTTCTAATTCCTATTTCATCCTTGGAAGAATTATGTGTAGGCACAGCAGCCTTCCTCCAGTAAACACTCCTTCAGTATTATCTATGCTGGATATGATTCAGACTAATCAAGCAAAAAATCAGCTTCTCATATGTGGGCAGAATGAGCAGAATGGCTTCTTTCTCCTGGTACAGTCTACCTCACCAGAGGAGCTTTTGAAGAAACAATTTTTTGTTCTTTCATGTTTCAGTCATTTTTTTCTTCATCCAGGTCAGTCTGAGCAAAAGGTGGAAATTGGGAATTAATTATTGCTACCTGTGTTCCTTTGAAGCTTGTTTCTGCAAATATTGTTAGAGTCTGGATTCCATTCCTGCAATTTAAATGAACAATTGGTATTTTACTGACCTGATTTTCTTGTAGCTATTTCAGGAATTAGAGTGGTTAACAAAGACCTTGCTGGCAATAGCAGCTGATAGTGCATGGCAAAATGATTACCCTGTTCATTCCCTGTCTGTTCTCAAACTGCAACTGCGTTTAAAGGGGAAAGAAGCTTCCTTAAATGTATTCAGGTTGTCCCTGCTTGGCTTAAAGGCTCAAGTACAGGCATGAGGCTCAGAAAACTTCAGTCCACACGTTTACATCTGGTGAATCTCTGTGCCTCTGCTTTCCCAGGGACTATGGTCACTAGTGTTTCCTTTAGTGCAGCAGTCTCTTGGCATCCCTTTGCCTGCCACAGGGCCCGTGGGGGAACGGGAGTGCACCATGAAACATCCTCCAGAGTGGCTAACTGCACTGCCACAGCATGGGAAATGTCCTGCTTCCCACAGGAATCACTTCTGCAGGGCAAGGCTGCAAACAGCATCACTGCCACCCTGGCAGCCAGTCAGGGACTGGGAGCTGAGCCCAGCTCCCAGATTAGCTCTTCCTCTTGTGACTGCTCTCACCAGCTTCTGTCTGCTGTGGGAAGCCGGATCAGCCTCTCAGACTTGCTCAGACTCTTAATTTCTGGGCTGAGATTTCTCTGTGCTGAGTTTAACCAATTTAGTGGGAAATAAACTTGTGGAAAGAAGCTTCCAAAGCACTCTTCTGACAGCGTGCGATTTCCCCCTGCATTTGAACCACCAAGAAAAATACATGTGTGTATTAGCAAGTTTTGTTTTGAATACTTCTCCCTTGAAAGAGGACAGCTATTCCTTTATAGAACAATTTCCCACTGAAGGAAGTAAAATTTAACTACTCACCCACCTCATAAATATTAATTTACAGTTAATAAGTATTTTTTTTTTGTGCTGATAATTTGAAATTTTGCTACAAATGTCTGGTCTGTCAAAGCCTGCATATTAATTATAAGTAAACGTGACTCCTCATCTTTATAAGGAAATAAGAGTTTAATCTCAAGACTGTCACTTTTCATTGGGAATGATGAATGACATCTTGGGAATGACACTGACAGCACTGTCAAAAAGCTTATCACCACTGATACTTCAAAGCCTCTCAAGTTTTGCTAATGGTTGAAACAATAAAATAAGGAGATCATCAGCAACCTAGTGAACAGTTCCATTTGTAGTTTTTCCATTCTTAAGAGTCCAGGCTATTTCATGGAAGAATAACTAATTTGTGTAGTGGTATAATTGAGCAGTTCATTGTGATCCCTGCTTCTGGAATAAAACTAAGGGCAGGTTGATATTTTTGGTAAGTGTGCACATAAACGCAATTTTTCAGAAATGCACTTCGAACTGGAGTGAGATTTCAGGAAGATTAACTTTCTACTGCTGTTATAAACAGGCAGATCAGCAAAGATCCTTAGCACACAGTAGGTGTCATTTTAGGAACCATGGCTAAATGCAATAGAGACTTAAAAAGGTTATCCGAAATAGGGAAGATTTGTTGTTGTTTTTCTCACTGTGGCTTTCACTGTGAGTCCACCCAAGTATGTCACAGTTAGAGCTGCAGGAACTTGCTTTCAGCGGAGGTGTTCTTGAAAATGTGGCCCTATGCTATTTGTTGAAGCTGCCTCTCCAAGCTCTCTGGGGATATGTCTACAAAATATACTACAAACAGATGCAAGTCACTCTGTCACTTGCTCCAAACTGATATGAAGCTCTATGAACAATGTTCACATGGCCCCAGTGGGTTTCTGCTTCCCAGCTTGCGTGCTCTCCCTCTCATCGAGGCTTGTTATCTCAATACCCTGCTGTCAGCTCTGAGCCCATGTGTTGGCAAAATATTATGTATAGACATCTACTGCCTAAGAAACAGCCTCCACGGGCCCCTGAGCCCAGAGTTTCCCCAGACTCTCATCTCCAACATCAGACTTTTTGTTTTCCCTGGAGGTGGAACCTTGCAGGTTTCCCATGCTAGACCAGGATTTGACTACCAGAGGCAAAACAGGTCTGCTGTAACCATTTCCTAGAATTTGCTGAGGTTCTCATGTGTGGAAATCTGTGCCCGATTTTCCTAAAAACAAAGAATTTTTGTTTAATGAAGCTTGAACTGAAATTATTTTTAAAAAGCTAGCTGGCACAGTTAGTTTCATCTAATGTGACACTTCTTCAAAGGCAAAATCATTTAATTTTCCTCCTCTGTATATGGCTGAGGTACTATTGAGAAGAACTAAACAACTTCTGGTTCTTGCTAGGACCTGAAGGCCTCCCTAAGCCAAATGAAATCCCTATTTCTGCATGCCCCGATCATGGATCCACCTCTCATTTAAACTGTGTAAGCTTGAATCACATGCTTCTGCAGTTAGTTCAGTATCAGGACCAGCTTACAGTACAGTGCTGAGAGAGGAGCACCAGAACTGCTCACATATGTATCAGAAATACAGCTGTCATATACAAATTGTAAGCGCAAGAGGAATTGCTCTGGCAATAGGATCTGTCACAAGCTCCCAGATATAAATAGGAATGTTTCAGGTATGTACTCACTGCATCTAAGAAGCAGCCTGTAAAGATTCACTTAGATATCTGTTATTCTTTAATAGAAAGAAAACAACCACTTCACACCAGCTGGTTGCTTGGAAGGTCATCCTTAAATATGTAATGTCTGGAGAGCAGAGGCACTGTGCCAGTACTCATTGCCACAGCACTTTGTGTGCTGCTCCTCTCTGCTCATGGGCTGACATCCATACCTGTAGATGATTTTGTTGAGCAGAGTGGCTCTGGATTTGTGCAACCAAATTGTTCTAAAATAAACCCTAACATATGTGTGTGTATATATATATATATACACGTATATATGTATACACACACACACGTTTATATATAAATATTTTTATATATGCGTATATATATACATACATACATGTATATATATATACACACAAACATTACATATCTATATATAAACATCAGTCATTCAGTGACATTTCACTCTAATCTGCCTCAAGGGGCCATTAACAAGAACCTCATTTACCTTGCCTTCAGGGGTGCGTCGTAACATGTGATGCTACAGTGCTGCTCTCATTGGAAAAATATCTGCATCCCAGACTTTGCTGTCTCCATAAAAACCTCCTTTCATCCAGTGTACAAGCTGTATATACTGCCTGTTTAAATTAGGAGTAGATGGGCAGTGGGCAGCCCTGCTGGCACTGATAGATCTTAATTGTCTTGATTGTCTTGACCAGCCTCTCCCAGGACTCTTACCCACTGGCTCTGTCCATGGCTCCAGGAGCTCCATTTCAGCTCAGGGCCTGCATCCCATTCCTGGGTTATGCTGGGGGTATACTTGTCTTTAGTCCTGTCTTTGGATTTATCTTCTGCTGCTCCTGTCCTGATGCCCTGAAAGGTCCTCAGGACTGATTTGTGACTTTGCCTGCTAGAGAAAGCTGCTGCCAGCTCCCTGCTCTGCCTACCCCATTTGGGTGCTGCGGGGCTGCTCCCTGCTTGGTGAGGTTATTGCTCTGCTGTGCTGTAGTCACCTTTGACTGCTGGCTCTTGTTTCTCTCCAGCACCTGGCTTCTCCTATGAAAAAACCAGCAGAAAGCAGGGCTGGAAAACTGAAGGTGCTGATTATACATCTGGGCAAGACTGATGCAGGGCATGCAGTGCTGCTCAGAGAGCATTATTTTTATGACTGTGGGTCTAGAGGCTCCTGTCACTTCAGGAGCTTCTTGCACGAGGGACTGCCAATGCAGAGTGCCAGGGAATCCCATAAATCTGCCCTGTCTCAGGAGACAATGTTAGGGGTGTGGAGAAGGAAACAGGAGTGATTTACCAGTCCTGCAAAGAAAGTGGAGCTTCTGAAAAGGGAAGAATGAGAGTTCAGCTTGACAGGGATTTTGTAATTTTCCTCATTAATCATGACATTCAGGGTATATGCAAAGCAGCACAAGGCACCTCAACAGATTTATCCTGTAGTTATTCTACAGGGTTTCTGCTTCACTTCTGTGTCTCCATACTTAGAAGATACTTATGAAATATGTGGATGACTGTAGTGTCAGCATAAATGTACTGTCATGAAATAGTAGATATGCAGTGGTGCAAAACCATAATAGGCAAATATATGAAGATATTGAAAGGAATGGTAGAGCATCTTCAGGATTGGACTCTCTTGTGAGCTTCACTCTAAAATGTACCTGCTAATGCCCTGCTGATATAATTAGACATAGGAGAGTAGCTATGGGTAACAAGCATGGTTTTTACTTGTTTCAGATTGAAAAAGGTATTGAACAAAATATCAGAGAGTAAACAACTGAACCTGTGGTTGTGCTTGCCTGCTTCATGTAGCAAGGCCTCACCCAGCACAGAACAAGTCTATTTAGCAACACCTGCACACTGTTTTCTCATTGTCATTCAGAGCAATCCACTCTTGGAGCATACTTCTTCTGTCACTGTTTCATTATCGGGTGCCAGCATAGAAATCAAAATTTTGGTGGATTCTACCATTTATTTTCTTCTCCTTTTTAAATGTTATTAATCAAAGGTAATTCTGGGTGCATATGTTCATCTTCTAAGATAGGAGGGGAAACTTTACTCTCAGTTTTAAATTAAAAGGTCGCTGGCCTTCCAGGGGTGAGATCTTGCCCTTCCTTGGCTGCTCCAGTGCAAATTGTGATAATTGTTATGACAATATATCTGAAACAAGGAATTCCCATCTCTGATAAGAAAATATTCTGAATTTGAGATTTGGGCCTGGCAGTAGAGTGACAGCAACTTTGCATACACAGACATGAACCTTGTAGGGCAGAGTGGGCTCCTGATGCTCCTTGCAGCACTGGTTCTTATGGCCTATGTGGTGGCATCATGGTCATTCAGGATACAGCTTCTATATTTCAAACTAAGTCAAAACAGCTTTTTGACATTTAAAAATATCTCCCAGGATGTAAATAACATTTGCATGCTGGGATAATTCCAGGAGACAGTTATTTTTGTCCTCTAAATTTTGTTCCTTGGGCTGAAATTTTCAAAAGAAGCAAAAGAGTCAAACAGAGATTCTTGCATCTGAAAATAAACCAAGCATCCAGATGCACGATATGGCTTTGGAAATTTCTTTGTGTGACTTGTGGATGGAAAATCAGGTTAGTTATTTAGCACAAACCTGGCATACATCCGGAAAGGAAAAAGATTGAAGTGACTTTAAGCGTTGCCTGTTTTCTTGCCCTATCTGAACATGATATGAAAGGCTGCTTCTCCACTCTGCTGGCAGAGAAAACAAATGGATTGTCCAAGAGGGTGATTTCCAGCACATTAATGGCAAATTGAAAAAAAATGCATCAAAACAGGAGGCTCCACATCAAGAGCATCAATTCCCTTCACTCCCCATTTGGCCTGGGCAGCCTTTGACTGAAAGCATTGCACTGAAGTGAGTGACAAGAGGGGAATGGAGGTGATGCATAAGGGTAGTGTGGGGAAAGAAGGCAACTGATACTGGACCCTCACCAGTAGCCCATGTGTCCTGTTGCTGGGATACAGTGGAGATGGATGGGAGAAGGCAGGAAGAAGTCATCTGCTTGAGGAGGTTGCTTAATAGACAAATGGCTAAAGCAAAGGGACAATATAGAGGCCTAACAGTGAAATATAATCAGATTCCTATCAGCTGTTTCTGGACAATAGCTCTGGTGTGTGGTCTGGTATAAACCTGATACCCAGTACTTTAAATCTTATTCTTTCAGCCAATTTTCAGAGGTCAGAGGCCCTCCACCAATGTGTTTCAGAGCAGCAACTGTGCTACCTTAGGACTTGGATGTGTTTCACAGAGTTCAGCAATAGACACTGCTTCAAGGAGAGTCAGGGAGAATTCTGGGCATGCAAGATCTTTATTGTTTGTTTGGGAGATACACAAAGAAGGCCTGAAACCTGGCAGGATTTATACAAGGAAAAGGAGTCCAGCTCCAGGACCCAGAGATGGGTTGGTTTGCCCAGCCATCCATTGGGATTCTGTAGGAGAGCCAAGAATTTAATCCTGAGTTTCAAACTCAGATGAATATTTCACAAACAAGTACGTTTTTCTTCTGTTTCTTGCCTGCAGGTGGTCAAAACTTCACCAACCTGATCTTGACTTCAGACCACTGTAAGTGCAAAGCCATGCCCAGCAGAAGAACACTAGAGAGATGGAGAAAAGCTGCATGATGGATCTTTTCAATTTCTTCATGCGTCAAGATGAAAGTCAAGACAGGGGGACATGGACATTGTAAAGGAACATGATTTTAGCCTGCAGTCCAACATCCTGCTCTGCCCGTGTCCACTGCCTTTGGCAATTCCCTGGTACAAAAGGAAATATTGATTTAGAGATCTGTCACAGCATAGTATCTTCCCTATTAAATACAGTGGGGAAATCGAGAATTCTGAGTATTGAATTTCAGAAAGGAAAAATTTCTCAGCTTTTGAAGCAGGCTTTTCCAAACCATAGAAAGTATTATCAAAATATAAATGTAGTATCAGAACAGTCATGTAATTTGAGTGGTTTTCTTCACTACCTTTCCCATGCTTCCACACTACAGTCAGCATTCAAGCTCTTTTGGCTCAGAAGAGGCCTGCAGCATGGAATTACAATGTATACTTCCAGCTGTGCCCAGCTGCTCTCCAGCCAGAAGAGTGCTCTGGGGCACACCCATTTTTTCAGATTTCTACCAGCGCCAATATTGGAGGGTGTTGACTTTCTGATGGTGTGATGTTCAAACGGTGAGTTTTTAATTTCACTTTGCAGCAGCCCAGCCAGCCACTCTCCTAAGATGATTAAATGTTGTTTTTTGCCTGTTGAGCTCTGGCAGAGTGTTCCATGAGCGCACTCATACCGGGAAAGCTCTTAGAGCAGTTGGCTTGCTCTGTAAGTATCCTGCCAGTGAGAACTGGAAAGGCTGCAGTATTTATCTTGCTGATTTGTGGGCATTAAATTTTTCAGATGGGAGCCTTTTGTCACAAAAACACCATTGACAAAGCTAAAGCAGCTGCTGTGAGACTTTTGCAAAGGAGCCTCTCTCCTGGATGTCTCAGGGTACGTGTTAAAAATTGGTGCACACGTGAGCCATAAAATCTCCCTGTATTGTACAGATGCCTAAAACAAAGAAGAAAGAGAAAAGCATCCCCAGACTTCAAAAAAAACTCTTGCTTAGTCTGGAAGGGACTGAAGGCTCTGAGTGATCCTTCTATGGTACCATACTAGAAGTTAAGCAAGAAAAAAAAAAACCACCTTAGCCTTGTTTGGAAAATGAGGTAGGTAAGAATTTGTAGGCATTTCTGGTTTATTTGTAAATCAAACGATGGGTGATATCTGCATCAAGGATACTTGAGAGCATGAGGGGTCTCAGCTGGAGTGAAAATTAAGTCTAGAGTTTTGAGGAGTTGCATTCCTGGTGTTGAGCCAAATCCTGCAGTACCAGAGCATGGCCAGGCCTTACCAGGTCAGGTTTACCCTCAGAGGTGACTTCGTACAGCTGGTGATCCAATACTTTGTTTCTGAGTCTTTTTAGAGAAGCAGTGACCCAGCTGGAGCTCTTGCATCTGCTTGTGCCAGTGAAATACAGAGGTACAGGTTAACTTTTCCCTAAAGACTAGGAGAAAGCTGCCTCTTTAGCCAGCCTAATCTTCCTTTCACTCCTTCAGAAAGATCAGATTGGGTATTTAGTCCTGCTTTGCAGGATTCGGCAGTGGAGAATCACCTGCCTCACATTTGAAAGAAAAATAAAAAATAATTGTTAGTCATCCTTATCTGTTATTGTTGATACCTTCTTGTAGAAGACATAATTAGGGCTACACAAGGCTAAAAAAATATTCTGAGTCTGAAAACGGAAAAAAGCAATCAAGAAAATTATGGCAAGGAGTTAACTTCTCCTGCAATGTTTATGTTTTGGAAGGTCAGTAGATAAGTGATATTGCAGGTAGTGTGGAAAGATCCCTTGCAACACAGTTCTTACTCAAGCTAAATAAATTTAGCTCCAAATAGTGTTTTCTCTACAAGCCTCTTCTGTGGCAGCAGTGCATGCAAAGGCTGCCCCTCCTAGACCAGGGCTTGGGACACCTTGTTGTCTTCAGCAAGGCTCACAAACCTAAACCAGTCACCACCCTTGGGAGATCCCAGGCTGAGGAGACATACAAATGAGCAAGAGTGTAGGAATTTTCTGCAAAAAAAGCTTCCTGCAGATGGCTGAGGCCCACTAAAGTCCCGTTGGGGTGTAAACTTCTCCTACGCTCAGCACAAGGTGAGGAATGAGTGCAGGAACTGATGTCCAATCTCAAAAGAACAGATGGTTCCTGGTTCTCTTCACTGCAACCCTGTCCCTCTTTGAGCAGACCTTGCTGCTGCTGTGTCTCCATCTTTCCAAAGCTGTTATTGAGTCCATCCAACAACAGGACAGCAGCCTGTAGTCCTCTGGGATGAATATTTTCCTTAAAAAAACCACATCATAGCCGTCTTCAAGTGCTGAATACCTAAACCAAATGATTGCAGTAAAAGCCCTCTTGGGGCTCATTTCACAGCTTGGTACTGTTGTCCTTAGCTGAGGTGGCCAGATTGTCAGAGGGGCTGGGCATGTGCACCAGGGAGTCTTTTTCATTGCCATTATTTTAATTGGGTGCCTTGCAGGCAAATTATTTCACAGGCTGATTAAATTTATGAATAATAATTATTTAATTAAGGTATAATGTACAATTAGGAACTTATCTTATTATATACATTTTTTCCTTTTAATCTTGTCACTTCATATAATATCTACAGAATTAGCCACAATACTTCTGTTTAGGAATGATCAGAGGCAAGCTGAAAATTAAAGCTAGAAAATAGTGCAATCCTTCTGTTCCTAGATTTAAACTTGCTAATTTGCAGTACTAATTATATGTACAGGTGTTGTGCAGCCCATGTTACATTTGGTATGCTGCCTTAAGAACTGAAGAATTGTAGCTCTTTTTTTGGTTTACACCTTTTTCTTCCTAAGGAAGGTGCACATTAAGAAGACTTTCAAATGTACGCCAGTTTAGACTTATGAGGATGGAGCATATTTGTGCTCACAGTAATTCAAGGTTTTCACACAGGTCTTGAAAGTTTTTTAAGAAGGTGCAGAAGACAAGAGAGCCAGCATGTCTCTTTTTGGTGGGCAAGTGCTCATGTCCTAGGATGGTTCTGAAGCTCCAAGTTCTGTGGGTGAGAAAAGCTCTGCTGGCACATGCAGATCATTTCAGTAAGGCCCTGGGAAAAACATGGTTTCAGCTTCTTCTCTACTGTTAAAATGAAAGACTGAAATTAAACATATTGTAAATCTTCAAGTAGTTGCTGGGAAAACTAGCAAAACAGGAGCATCTCTGATTTGGGAGGTAGTATAAAAAAATCCACACTGTTGGCCTGTTTTCAGTCAAAACACCAGCACAAGGAGGGCATTTTGCTCCACACTAACACATCCTTGTCTCTTAAATGTATTCTTTATGAATCCTCACCTTCAGAGTCTAACATCAGGTATATCAGATACTGCCCTATTTGTGACTGTACCACAGGACTTTGAACTCCCTTACACTCCCCAGAGAGTCCTGGGACAAGCACTGCAGCATACACCACCCTCCCTGTTAAAACACCTTTTAGGTGGGGAAGAACAATTGTGCCTAAAGTCAGCTGTAACTGATTTTATTTCTATCCTGTGTTTCAGCTGGGGATGCAGGTCTGTGCACTAATCTGGATCCTAATAGCCCAAGATTAGTGAATGTGTTCTCTGCATGGCTGCATGAATGAGGTCTGATGTAACACAGCAAAACTGAGATTCTCTGTGTCAAAGACATTCACCATCAATGATGAATGACTGGAGCTGTGTATTAATCTAGGTCTGGTAAAAACAGGCAGAGGACTATCTATAAAGATTTTTTTCCAAGGATTGCTATCAATACTATTTATCAGCTTAATAGCATGCTATAGGAGGAGGTCTGTTCAGGCCTCTCTTAACTTTGAGCTCAGTAATGCCCATAGCAGTGGGTGTTGGGAAGTTTGGCATTCTCCCTCCTCTGGGAGAAGCAAAGTGTCAATAAGGCACACACAAGTTAGCAATTTCAGTTCAAGCTTCCCGTAAATAAGCCTCAGCCTTCTGCTGTACATCAGGGTGATGAAGAGGCGAATGGTGCAGCTCGATTCCCACGACAGCCATTCCTTTTTCCTCTTGACTTAAAGAAATGTCAGCCTGCTCTTGACACATTTGAAATATCTGCACTGTGGCCTGAAAGACCTGTTTCAGGACTTGCTAGAAAACATATTTCATGTTCCTATTTAGTTTCTTTTTATTTTTTTTCTTGAGTCTTGGATAAACTGTTTGCTAATGATTTGCTTTAATGTTTCAGACTGTATTGTAGAAAACACTGCTCTTAGTCATACAAAGTAACTGCCAAGTAACAACTCTTTCATTAATATTAATTAGCAAGGCTATCCAAGGGAGAACAAAACAACTTAATAAGATCCTCTTCCCAAGTCCCCCACTATTATTCCCACATCACTCAACTCCACCTTTCTTTACCAGAGTTCATTTCTAAAATACACCCAAAAAGCACATTCCAGCCATGTCTGTACATTGAAAAGCTGCTCTCTTTGTCCACTTGTTTTACTGGAATGACTCAGAATAAAGCAATTTATACAGGAAAAACACCACTCAGTACCTCACCTGTTAATATCTTCTTTTTCTCCCGCTCATGCCATAGTTGGGCTGTGACAGATCTTTTCACATAAAAGTATTTCCTGACAGGGAATACAAAAGCAATGCTGTTGCCTTTCCAGGGTCTCAGATGCTGTGTTGCTGGCCCTGCCTTGCTACAGCTTCTGCCTTGAGCCAGAGGAAGTGATGCCTGGGTCCATAGCAAATTTGGGAGCTGCCATAACAGCACCCAATCATGTTCAGAACACATCCCTTTTAGCTCATATCAAATGAACTGAATAAGAAAACTGCTTTTCCTCAGCAATCTGATGTTTTTGAGCCATTCACAAATCGTGGGTCACTCCTGTCCCTCCCAGTCTGGCACAGATCCTGCGGCAGAGGCAGCCTTACCAGTGGAAGGATTTTTTTCTTTCCAGGCACTGCTCAAGCAGGTTTCCTAGGGGCAGTGACAGAGCAGGTGAGACACTGACTCAGAAAGACACAGCACTTACTCCTCCCATCCCTGCAATTTCAGCCTGAACAGAGCCAGTGTTGTACCACAGAAGAGATGTCAGCTATGTACAAACTTATTTTAAGAAGTTAGAAAATATTTTAATCAGCTTTCTCCTATCTGAAAATAGTATTTTATTTATTGTTTTCCTTTACTGCTAAAGTGTTTTAGACTATTGGTCTTTGGTAAATGGATCCAGTCAAGGATGGCTGTGCAGTCACATCTGGGATGACAATAACTGGGGAGATTGGTCTGAGGGGATGTCTGCTACCAGCTAGAAAGTCACTTACTGACTGCTCTAGGGTCTCAGTGTTTGCTGCATCAGTTTGCAGAGGAGACTCATGCAGAGCTGGGGCAGGAGGGTCACTACAGCTTTTATGCTTGGGCAGCACACTGGCCAGGTCTGCTCAGACATGAACTCAGAGGCTGACTCACGATGAACCCAGAGCAGCTGTCCTGCACCATCCCAGGATAATGGAGAGGATGAGAAAAGAGAGGAACCAAGTGCCAGGGAAAGGGCTTGTGAATAACAGTGTCCTTTGTGCAGCCTGCGGTCAAGTGAGTCATTGCCCGTAAGCCTTACCTGAGCCTAAACATTCCCAGCATGTGCCAGAGCAGAGCAGGAGCTTCTCAAACCCACCCTCTGAGTGAGAAATTGCCAACCATTTGAGAACAGGTGGAGAAATGTGAAAGGGAACTGGATAAGGTTTAGCTGACCTGCAGCAAAGTGAGAGGAAGAGGAGTTGTGCTCCCTGCTACAGCACACAGTGGGCCAGAAACGAGTGGTAGAACAAGCCAAATGCTTGTTCAACATCATCTGAGGACTGGTTGTGGGAAGTGACATGAGCTCTTGCCAAAAGAATCCAATATGGGCAACCTCCAGAAGTGCAGCAGCAACAACCCTTAAGGTAGGGGGATTTTTGAAATGCCAGTGCTACTTTTCAGAGTGAAACAGATTGATGATGTTTAGAATTAGGTCACTGGCTGTCTTGGGAACTATACCTTAAGCTCTGATAACCCCCATTTTGGGAAGTAAGTGTCAATTAGGGCTTATTTAAAGGTGGCTGACCTTTTTAACCTGCACTGCTATGTGAGAGATGGTCATGATCTATAGAGAACCTTGGGAAATGTACATTATTTACCCAGAGAAAAAAAATTGCAGAGAAATTCTCTCTTTGGTTTTCTAAGACTCATGTGCCAGCCTAAGGCTCAATATTCCATCCCCAGAAATGTTCAAGGCCAGGCTGAGTGGGGTCAAATGAAAGGTGTCCCTGTCCCTGGTAGTGAGGCTGGTGATCTTCAAGGTCCCTTCCAACCTTCTATGATTCTAGGTTTCTATGATTTTATGGTTCTACGCTTCTGTAATTCTATTCCTATTTGGCCTTTCCAAGGCCACTATAGGTTGGAAAAACAAAAGCCATCCTGGCTCTGAAGGTCTGTCACAGTGGAGAGACAGACCCAGAAGGGAGATCCTAAATCCAAATCTAAGCTGGTGGCCACAGGAATGTTGATCTTGGTTCCCAAGCAGAGGAGTCAACCATCAGATTTAGTCAATTCCTCTGCCTGTTTCTGGGAAATAATTCTTCAATATTGTGCAGAATAATGTGTCTGATTTGTATCTTAATTCTTAGTGAAACTAGTTATGCGTTAAAGGAACTTTTTGTATCTGCAGCTTTCACTCTGTCTTCTGAGACACATCTGTCCTGGTTTCAGCTTCCTAATAGCTGGTGANTGGCAGCCTTGGATTTTCCTGACAAGAGGAATTGCAAGAGACCTGGAGGGAGCACAGTCAGGGCAACTGACCTGTACTGGCCAAAGGGATATTCCATATCAGGGANCTCAGTAGTGCTTACCATAAATCAAGGACATTTCAGTTTCCCACGCTCTGGCAATGAGAGAGGAAAGCTAATGTCTTTACAAACAATTGGATGGGTGTAGGTGTGGGTGTTAACGCCTTTGAAATGGGTCTTAATGTCTCTATTAACTTTGGGCAGCAGGTTTGCTGTAGAGCCCAGACAGCTCTGGCTCCTGAAACAGACAAGGGTCTGCACAAGCCTGAGTTTCTGAGCTTTGAGGTAAATAGTAGGTTCAAGGGGGAAATATGTGGTAAGCAGTTTGGGAAGGTTGTACCTTCCTAGTACCTCAGCCAATGGGGAAAGGAAAAGGGCAACTTGCGGCTGGGAGTTTAGGGTAAAAGGAGGCTGCACCCTCCGAAACCTCGAGAGAGAAAACACCGCGGGTGTGTGTCCTAGTGGACTCTCCCCCTTTATTCGAATAAAGCTGCAGGACTCCTCTGTCTCCTTTATGGACATAAACCTCTGGCAGCCTTGGATTTTCCTGACAAGAGGAATTGCAAGAGACCTGGAGGGAGCACAGTCAGGGCAACTGACCTGTACTGGCCAAAGGGATATTCCATATCAGGGAACATCATGCTCAGTATAGAAACTAGGGACAGTTGGCTGGGAGGTGCTGATTTCCACTCAGGGACTGGCTGAGCATCTGTCGGTGAGTGGTGAGTAACTGCACTGCACATTACTTGTGCTCCTTGACTCTTCCTCTTCTGTTACTATTATTATTATTATTATTGTTATATTTTACTTTATTTCAGTTCTTAAATTCTTCTCAACCGACAGGTTTTACCTTGCCAGTGTTCTGAGTGCCGCTTGCAGGCCACAGCTCTGGTGTCATCGCTGGCCCTGCAGCGTGGCCACTGTAGCAGGCAGGGCTGTCCCCAGCCACACACACTGCAGGCAGCCCAGCTTTGTCCTAGGCGTTCCACACCCCACGGTGGATCTCCTGGTGTGGCTGGGGCTCCTCCGTCCGTCTGTCTGTCCCTGCACAGGGAGTAATGTGGGACAGTCAGAGCTCCCTGAGGCACGGCACGGTCCAAAGAGCACCAGGAGCTGCAGCCCCTCCAAACCCTGCTGCTTCCCGAGCACGGACGGCTCTTCCTCGTTCCTCACCAGTGCTTCTGGCCTCAGCCCCCTCGTGCCGTGCATCCACATCCAGGAGGGACGGGAGAAACAAGGATGAGACACCAGGAAAGTCCCATTTCTCCCTAGGAGAACGGGCGGGAGCCAGCGTGTGACTCAAAATCCACCCAGGACGCCGCGCAGCGGCAGCAGAGACAGCACCGAGCGATGGCCAGCAGTCCTGGAAATCCCGGCGGGCACAGCGCGGGGAGAAGGCAGGATACAGCCCTGGTTTGTCCCGGTTTGTCCCGTTTTGCCCCGGTTTGTAGGGCCGGCCCCGTCCGTGAGCGGCCCCGCGGGGCGCGGCAACCGGAGGGCTGGGAGCGGGGCGGGCAGGGAATCTCCAGCGGGCAATGGGAATTACCATAGAGAAAGAAACTTTGCTTTTGCCAGGGGGCTGGGGAAAGCTGGGTGACAGCCCAGGCGTCTGCAGATTGTCTAGGAACGAGGGGCGCTGCTGGTGGGGCTTCGTTTTCACAGGGATGGCTCTGGATATTTTGTTGGCTGCAGGGAACTCCTGTGGCTCACACACAAGCGTGCTCAAGGTGATTTTCTCTCCGTGCTCAGGTGGTAGGAACACAGTGTTATTCTTCCTAATCAGTATTAATATCAACTCAATTACAGCTGTCTGACAGTGCAGACAGAGCAAATCACAAGATCCTACACAGAATAAATCCATATCATCTAGCTTTAAATACCTAGCAGCACAAACCTGCCAGGATTTTTGGTTTTTTAATTAAACTGTTTGCAGTGAAATGGCCAGCAGAGAAACAGTTCCAAAATATCTTGCCCAAATGCAATAACATTTAATCTGAAGGGAGCTGGAAAGCCAAAAATTGCTTTCTCCATGCCACAGAGTTGTCCTTTGCCATCCCAGACACATTGGACAGAGATATGGGATGCTCTGCACCCCACAGGGCTGCCCTGTTTTCTGAACTCTGCTGTGGCAGGAAAATTCCCACTTTCAACCTCCTCAGCTTCCCAGACCTCCTGCCTCTGGGCCCAGTCCAATGTAGGCAAAGCAACCAGTGCCTAAGCAAGGCTGGATACCTGCTGGGTAGGGTGGTGATGCTTGCTTCCCTGTCCTCCCACACCTGGAAGCATCACCTGGGGGTCCTGTCATTCCCATGGGCAACATCTGTGGGCAGCAACTGCATATGCTGGCAAAAAAATCCTATTTTTGAGGCTATATTCTTGCCTGTGCTTCTTCTGCCTGCCCCTTTCATGCTCACACAAAGCCTCTTTGGTCTTCATTTCAGAGGGCCCAGGAACTCCTGTGCTATCAGCAATACCAGTAGCATCCCTGTGCTAATAATACTGAGCAAGGGGAGTTAAACCCATTTTGAGCATTTTCCACCCTAAGCAAAAAGCTTGCAGAAAAATATTCTGAGATCCTTTATCTAAATCCATAATCTTGTCTTACCTGGTGGGTTCTTAGCTGCAGGTACCAACCTGGATCAGCCTGAATGATTTTTTGGACCCTGTGTTGTTCGCTGCATGCCTTTTTTCTGTTCCTCTTGTCTTTGCCTCTCTGTGGAGGACCCTGCTAATGGCAGATAAGGAAAGCTGCCTGCAGCCACCGTGAGTGGATCACCATTCACATTCATGCTGGTACCCCCCCCAAGGAGAAGGAAGCATCCAGCATTGCTTCCAGCCATTGCAGATGTGCCCTAAACTGCTGCTGTAGAGGATGCAGTGGTACAAGAAGATGGGGTGAATAGGGCTGGAAGTCAAAAACTTCCTAAATATTCCTCAGTTTTGCAGGGATTGCTCCAGCACAAATGCAAATGCTGCTAATGCCTCCACCTTCTCCAGAGCTGACATTTCCTGAGCAGAGCTCTCTTCTTTGACCTCTCTCTGTAAATATTGACATTGCATTCACAAGGATAATAGATTTCTGTCTGCTCTTACTGCAGCTGAATGTTTCCACCGGGACTGTTACTACTTCTTATGGCTGGAAATGCACCTGCACCAGCTGTGAGGCTCAGCACAACCCTCCTGCCAGCCCTAATCCCCCAGGCTCTTAACAGACCACCACTGCCTCACCACCACGAAGCCCCGATTCATCTAGAGACAGTGGGAAAGGAATACTCTCCTGAGTCTTCCTTTTTATTGGGGAAGAGAAAAACCCCATTAATTTGACTGCCTTCCTCCTAAATCACTTCCCATCTCTAAAGCACATGATCCCAGGGCAGGTATCCAGCATGAAAAATGACTTGTCTGTCACACGTGACCCACACAGCCCCCAGAATAACCCCGCAGTGATGCCTGAGCCTCCCAAAGGAGGAATATTCTGAGGTGTTTGTTTTCCAGTAACAATCCAGCTATTTCTCCTCAAAATCATTCCCCATCTCCATCACCCAGGGATGAGCCTCAACACTTGCTCTAATGCTTTGCCTCTAGAAAAACTTCACTGCAAAGCGTTGCTTTGCTCTCTCTGCTCAGCGTGGTCTCTCTTGCCGTGCCAGAGGCCTCATTTAAAAGCAAAAATGGTTTGGTGAAGCCTAAAAGCAGCTTTCTAATCCTCTGCTTTCCACAATACGAACATTTGGCAGGCTCTTGGAGGGCAGCTTAAGGCAGGGCTTCAGGGAGGCAGTGCTGACCAGCATGCAAGCACGGAGCAGACTACTCAGGAGCTGGTTTTGCACCAATACCTGTTTTTCCCAGTTGCCTCAGCCCCTTTGCTGTCATATCCAGAGCTTTGTCTTCGCCCTCTCTTTGCCTAAATACATCCTGTTCTGATACAGCCATTGCGTTTCGCAGGGTCAGCACAACACCCTCAGTAGAGGTTTGGTGTTCAACACAAACGTGGCCATTTGAGCAAGACAATTTCCCCCCTGGCTTTCCCCTGCTCCCGTGTGGAGGTGGTGTGTTACGGATGTGCCAAAAGCATCCTTTCCTTGTTGCCAGCTCTGGCTCCATACACAGGAATAACCATCCCCCCCCCCCCC
>VZTZ01035714.1:702792-836464 GCA_013400955.1 Drymodes brunneopygia | reverse complement strand
CCCCCCCCCCCCCATTTGTGTTTTTTAGACATCTGGCATGCACTGAGCAGGAAAAATATGGCAAGCTGGAATTTCCTTCACTGGGAGAAGTGCACATTGTTATTTGGGCCAAATCTAAAGTTTCTCACTCACGATTTTTGCATATGAATGGGAATTCAGGCTTGGTCCCTGGAGGGACCATCATTATATGCATTAACAGACAGCTGGGCTTTAGAAAAAGGGGGAAAGCAGAAAAAAAATAGCTGTTTATTCTGTACTTAGGCAAATTCATATGAGGGGAATCATCTCCCATTCTCGCTGCAGCACACTTTACTCTCTATAGACTCTGAATACATTCACTCATCAAGGCATATTGAGTAGCTGCTTATTAGCACAAGTTTGGTTCCCTTTCTGCAGCCCTCAGACACACACACAAATACAAGTCCTCAGTGTGGCCCATCTGGAGTGATTCTGTAGCTTTCTCTTGTCTGGGGGAACCACAAGGTCATATTTCTAGAGCATTAAGTTTAGTTTGATAAAGGGTTTTATATTTTTAAATTTTTATTACACATATATTTTACATATTAAAAAAATATTCTCATAAATTTTTATAACCTCCTTACATGCTGTCATGTATCAAAGTGGGAAAATTTGCAGTTCCCTTTGGTAAACCTTCTGGTGAATATAAAAGGGCTTTGCTAAGGGTTGGACTCCAATGAAGCTAATTCCAATCAAATCAAATCACAGGGCTGAGGAAACAAAAAAACCCCATTCTTTTATTTGACTCCTGATTTATCAGCTCCTGCAAAATCACTGCTTCATCTGTGGGATGTTTCTGTGGTGTAAAAAATAACCTGGAGCACAGTGACCTTTGTTTTCATCTCTCTTTTAAACAATAAGATCTCCCCTCTACTTGAATAGGAGAGCAATACTGAAAAAAGAGCTTACACTGAGGTAACAGTGCCATCTTTGGGGACCAGCTGCCCATACAATGCCATCACTGATGGAGGCATTTCACCTCGCTGCCTTTTCCCTTTTTTGCCTGTTTTTGTTTGTCTGTTTGCTTTTTTCTTTTTTTTTTTTTTAACCTCACAGGGAGCCCAATGTGGCTGCATAAGAAGAGCCACAGCTGGGTCCTTCCCTTCCCAAGCTGTACCCAGGCTTTCCAAATTTACAGGGATCACCGGGATACTTGTCTGGCTTTTTAAAATCTTATCTTTACACCCAAGCCTGCTTCCAGTGATCAAATTTTATCTGTTTTGGGATTTTTCCCCCCTTTTCAGCAGTATTGGGGTGTGACTATCCCTAGACTGTGGCTTGTAAAACCCTGGGGCACTTAAATCCCCCCTATCACAAAGACATTAGTAACAGCACTTTGAAATAAGCTGAGTTTTTCAAGGGAAAGGTCTGGCTTTAAAGAACTAGGATGTGGTGCCAAGAGGACTCACAGTATCCCTGGCTGGTACCTGGGGGTCTCAGCCACTCATTACGGGAATGCTTCTGCTCCTGAAGGAGCTGAGCTGTTTATCAGCTGCTTATCAGTTACAGCCATGAGGATCTCTGGAGTGTGGAAGATAAAGTAGCAGGAGGCAGGGCTCTTTTCTGCCCTCGTATCCTCTGCAGCCAAAGTCTGGATCTAAACACGCTCTCTTGCCATAATTTATTTCTCCATTAAATTTCTGACCAGGGCCCTGGCTTTGCAGCTATTGCTGTCAGGCTTTTGTCTTTCTGATTATGCTAACAGCAGCACTTGAATGCTAATTGCCTTCCCTGATGAAGCAATCACACAATTTCGGGGTGCTGGGGAGGGATGGACAGAGCACCAGGGCTTTGGCCCTGGCTGCAGTCTGGCCTGGGATGCAAATGAGGGGGCCAAGGATTCAGAGTCTCTTTGGCTGCAGCAGGAAATGGGAGGCAATGAAGCACAGCTCTCAGGGATGGGAGAGGGATGAAGTTTGTGCAGGACTGATTTCTGTGCCCTGAAGCAACTATTCATGTCGATTTGGGACACTGCACCTCTAGCACTCCCCTCTCGAGGGACAGCCCAACTTTGCCTCTGCCAGAGCTAACAACCTTTCCCTACGCAGACTATTTACAGTCATTCAGTTTTCTCTCGGATACATGTAGTTGTTGCTACAAAAAGATTTTGGCTGTACAGCCCTGTTCTCCAAATCCTGGGTTTCAAAGGGGTGAAGGGACCACTCATGCTTCCCTTTCCCCTTGCTGGGCCAAGGAAAGGACCCACAGGGGTATGTTCAAGACCTAAAGTCACCCAAGCCCAGGTTTTAGCAGCTGCTGAGCATACCAGTCCCTATGTAGGGCTCAGTGTGCACTCAGCTGCTCACAGACTCTGGCTGTGAAAGCCTGGTTTTCCACTCCAAAATACTAAAACCCCCCCAAAGGACCACTGTTTCCAAGCCAAATAAACATAATCTTTTCCCACCTGGGCACCATGGATTGACCTTTAGGTCTGTGAGTGACTTTGAAGCCCAAAAGGCATGGCCAAGCCAGGATGAAAGCCATGCCTGTGGCTCCCCTCCATCTAATTTCTCCTTATTTCTTGCCAAGTGCATGTTCCCAACCACTTTATCCAGTCCATTCAATCCGCCCTTCCCTGCTTTGATGGCTGGTGGCTGCCCAGGGGGATGGACTTGGTGGAATTTTAGCTCTAGAGAGAACACCCATCCCTTCTGCAGCCACCCTAGCACTGCCTCCGTCCTCTCCTGCCCGGCTCATTAATTCATCCTGGGACAGGAACACTAATAAAGGCCAAATCCTTCCCAGTGCCAAACCCTGATGATCTCCATCTATCTCCCCTGCCTGGCCAGAAACACTCTTTTCAGCCCAATCCAGTCTCACTCCTGGGCTATTTGCTGCCACTCACCATTTATTAGCCATGCCCTAATTCTTAATTAAGAGATGATCACCCAGTGCTTCTGCATGTGCGTGCATATATATATATATATATATCTCCATGCATCCATCTTTCTATCTATCTATCTATCTATCTATCTATCTATCTATCTATCTATCTATCATCTCCATACATACATAAATGCCGCCTTACCCCTCCTCCTACAATAACTGGGTCCAACCATGAATCTTATCCCATTTGAAGGATATTACCAAGCCTTGAGCTCCTATGCATCTCATGGAGAGGGACCACAGGATGCCACTTTGACAGCATTTTGCCCACTGGATGGGAGAGGCTGCTCCCTATCTTGTTGTTTTTTTAAGTGAACATATAATTTCCTTACCTTCCTTTTTTTTCCCCAGTGAAATATTTTTACCTTGCATGCCCTTTTTCTCAGCAGCTCCACAAACCATATTTCTTGAGAAGTAAATGATTAAATTTTAAAGCCTGGAGTTTCATGTTTAAATGTCAAGCTTGAAACACAGACCTCAGAAGAGAAATACATAGGATTTCTATTTTCTTGTAATAAATATGGTCTTTATTGGGAACAAACCAAGAAAACGGCAGGCAGCCTATCTCAGAGTTTTGCTGCTTTTTTTTCAGCTTGGAAGATTTTTCTTTTGGTTTTGTAGTTAAAAAAAAAAGCTTTGAGACAAATAAGTCACCTTCACCAGCACAAATGCATCTGTTGGCCATTTAAGAGGGAGATTGAAGAGTTTTGGGGTGAAAAAAACCTGGTTAGAGCTGTTAATGGGTAATGAAAACAGCATGCCAGTGTAAGAAAGCATCTTTTCTCACTCAATTTGCTGAATATTACTACAGCTGATGCTATGAATAAATGAGCTGACCCCAGCAAGAGGTGAGGAAATGAAGGGGTAAGAAAATCACCTACATGGGTGCCTTGTTCTCCTCCATGGCTGGCTCATAGGACTTTCTGGGAGGAAAATAATGAGCTGTATGTTAATGGCTTGTCAAAGGTCACTGTAATGCTGGGGGGGTCCTGCAGCCACCAATATCCAGTGGCTTCTAAAGCAATTGCACCAGATGCTCCCACTGGCAGTCAATAGAGGCAATGGGTGCATTCAGTGAGCACCACACACCTCACACCTGTTGCTCCAAGGCTTTTTTCCCCAGGAAATCCTATGGCCTGCAATAACTGCAAACACACCCTGGTCTGCTATCACAGCTGCAAAATGAGCCAAGCTCATTGCTGGCCACCATGCTGCTCCAGCCCCCATTTCCTACTCAATGTCAGCCTGGCATTGTTTTGATACCTGTCTTCATGTACATGATGTTTAAGCTCTGTCAGCAGATGCATTATTAAGATTGCACGCTTGGAAGCACACATGCACCTGCTGAGGGAGCTGCCACAGGGAACAGCACCTTTTCAGCACTCATCCCTGCACTGAGTTTTCCAGTGGCATCCTCTTTTTCCGGCAGTACCTCGTTCTGAGCTGTCTCTCTGTGCCCCAGTGTCACTCACTTTCTACACTGACCTGTCTGCTGGTGCAATAGCTTGTCCCAGCATCTCCGTAAGCCCCACACCACATCCCAGGCATCGCAGATAAAGTGGTTTCTCTCCTGCCACCCACCCATTTTACAAGCAGGAATGATGTGTGTCCTTCTCCAGTCCTCGAGGTCCATCTCCCCCCTCATATCGGCAAAGATTAATTGCTCTGGATGAAGTTGTGCTGTTTTGGCTGCTTTTTAATGCATCTGAGGGTGACTTTGAGCAGGCCCTGTTGACTTGAATAAATCTATCTCATTCTTTCATCTCTTCTTCTGCTGGTCCCTTTTTTTTTGTGGTGTTTTTTTTTTTTTTTTTTTTTTTTTTGTGGAAGTATCCAGTCACCATTTATGCATTGCATGCTATTTATGCAGTTCAGCCCATGAAAAATACATGAAGAGTCCCTCGCTCTTTCTCCCCACAGCTTCATAAATCTTGCATTGCTTTCTGCATGGCAGCTTGGCTTCATGGGGTGATGGGGAGCAGCCTCCCCGCTGCTCCTGCCCTGGGGCCACAGCATCCTTTGGGGATTCTGGCATTACAGGCTTGAACCCTTCCAGGCTGGCAGAGGAGGGAAGAGGTTCAGAGCCCCCGCAGCCCCATTTTTATATTATTGGATAGGAAAGGGAGACCAAGTTACTGTTGATCTGCCCTGCAATGTCTCCAGCACAGGGGTCATCTTGCTTTGCAGTTCGTTTCAGCTTTACTGAAAACAAGAGCGATGCAGAGAATATTACCCTGAGCACAGCTTGTTAAGCACTCACGAGAGCTGTTGTTTGCAACTCCAGATGCAGCTGCGCATTCATTCAGGGACCAGACAGTGGCTGTGCAGAAGAATCACCCCAAAAATAAGTCAGGCATGTGCTTAAGAGCCCACTTTGAAGGTAAAGCATCCTACTTTTCTGTGCAGGTACATTCACTAGCTAGTGCCCATGAAGTTCAAGTGCCTTTTCTCACTCTGAGCCCAGCACAGGAAAATAGGCAAACACCGATTTGAGATTTAAGAGCTGGTCCCAAACCAATCTGAGCACAAAGGCCCATGGAAATTGCCTAGTTGCTCAGTTCTTATTTAAAATGGAACATTGTGGAAGGAGTTTGCAGCCAGCTCTGATTTTTAATGGAAGTTTCCCTGTTTGCATTTTCCCCTTAGCAGGCTCTCTGCCTCCACGAAGCTATCAAGGATACTGCCTGTATGGGCAAATTAACAGTTCTTCCCTCTGTCCTCACAGCTCCTCTGATTCCTTACAGTATCTGCTGCCATCATGGCCCAGCAGCAGACAATCTCAAGCTGAACCAGAAAACACTGAGTGGGGCCTGGCACGTCAATCCAGAGAGATTTGATCCGAGCTGCTGACAACCTCAATTTGCTAACCCAACTGACCTTGTGCTCCCTTTAATATATAAGGCAGCATTCCCCTGCTGCCCCAGCCTGTCATGCCTTTCCTGGCCATGGTGTGAGTGTACCACTACCCATCATCTGCCACAGCTTCCTGTCATGTCAGGAGAAACAGTATCCTTATCTGCACCTCTTCCCTTTGTCGACAAGCAGTGGACGTGGAGATGGTGGCTGCCCACCACCACCTCCAGTAAGACCTTTCCCAGGTCAATTTTTTCCCTGTTAGCCTTTCCCACCTATGGCTTTTCTCACCTCTCTTTAAGGCTGACCCATACTCCTCTGTAGCATGCGGTTGCCCCCAAATCCATGGAGCAGGGGATGTGGTGGTAGGTGCTCCAGCTGGTCATGCATTTCCTGGGGTCCCTCCCCAAAAAATTCAGAGACAATCAGATCTTGGGAGGGGAAAAAAAATCACAAAAAGTAGTATTTCTGAGGAATGTGGTCAGGGACTGCTCTGGGGCTTGGTTTGTTTGGCAGGCCCTTTGCCCCCGAAACCAGACTAAAAAAGCGTATTTTCCCCCCAAAACAGAGAAAAGTGAGAACAGCTTGTAACAAGGCTGGATGCATTCATGTGGGTCTACACATCTCACTCACCCCAAAGGCCTCTCTTTCCCTCAGGGACCACAAAAGTAGCACCAAGTCTGCAATTAGGAGAGAAAAAATATGGAGAAATTATTTCCTTTCCAAGGGGGGAAATCCTGATGCTTTGTGGAAAGTCGAGGGGTGAAACGTATGTGTGATCCACAACTGGATGTTGCTGTTAGTCAAAGGTTTTTATTTTTATGAAAAAATAGAAAATTTCGTATCTTACACTAGAAAAAAAGCCATGTACACAAACAAAATGCACAGAGAGCATCCAAAGAGGGGGAAAGGGGAGGAATAAATAGAGCAATGCTTCAGTCTCCTATGAGTTAAAACTGATGCAAGGAGCTGTGAGAGATGCTGCGGCTCTGGCAGCACTGGATGCACCAGCTCCTGCTCTACCTGCTCTAAGGAAGTACAATAAAGGATTGGCAATTAAGTGTTAATCTTGAAACTGCTACTGATCTATTTTACATCTGCCTTAACATCTAATTTCAAGTCCACAGCAGTCCAAGGAGTCACAATTTTTCAGCACTGGGATCGTCTACATTATATTCAACACTGACAAAAAAGGAAAAAAAATCCTTGTTATTTCTTCTTCTCACTATTAACATATAGGAGAAATAAATAAACTTTTGAAATGATTTTTCCCTTCTTATACCAGTCTTCCTTTTTTATGCTCAAGTAGTTTTTCCAAGTGGCAGCTACACAATGAAAGAGTGTCAGTCTACACAAGCCATTCTTGGGGACACTTCCCTCTCCCAAAATGAAAATCCGAATCAGAAAAAGCCTTTCCACCTTTTGGATCCTTTGAAACACCTCCCTCTCAATTATAAGCAAAATACACTGGAAGAAACAGTCTGTTGGCTCAGCTGCAGCAATAGTGAGCTGGAAAAGCAAAGTGCTTGGACTTACCATAGGCAGGAAATTCACCTACAGCCCTCTCCAAGAACATAACGTGCTGAAAAAGTTGCTGTCCTCTTGTTCTGCTGTATCCCAATACATATAATCATGCCCAACACATGAAGTACTTGTAGTTCTTGGATGGGAACTGAAAACCTCCACTGTCTCTGGAATCTGCTCATGGACATAGAAGCTGTAACCTTTGGACCCTACACATTAAACCAACGTTTTATTTTTAGCTCAGAGAAAAGAAATCTATTAATACAGAGATCTGTAGCAAGAACAGCTCTTGAAATAAATAGAAAAGGTTATTTATTTATTTATTGGAGGAAGCGAGAAGAGGTTCCCTATTTACAAATGCAGTCTGGCTTAAGAACAGTTTTGTTTTCCACCGGTTCATCACTTTGAAGGTTATTCCAGCACCTGGTAGGTATCCCAGCAATACAAATGATGAAAAGGGGATTTTGCTTTGAAGAGCCCAGGAAAAAAATGAGACCAAGTTCAACTCCTCCCACAGAGCCAACAGGAAAGGAATGAGTGGAGATGATGGGCAGAAAGTGCTACATATTTGCTGAGAGCATCTCAGTGCTGCCAATGGATGCACGCAAACAAACGATTCCTCCCGATGAAATGAGTTGCTTCTGTCTTCCTACATGTTATTTTCCCAAGCGTTGCAGACAGGGAGGCACAAATAATCTCAAGACTGTTCTGCTGACAGCTCTAATAATCTTATTTATTATATGACAAATCTTTTTTCTGTGCTGAAATTGTTGTATCTTGATACCCTCTTCCTCTTTTGTGGTCTGGTGGCTGCCAGAATTAAACAACAGGATGAGAAATGACACTATCAGGATTTGTTAGACCTCGCTGTGGCCCTTTTCCCTTCCATTTCTCCTGATCCCTGAGGAACTCAGCAGTTGCCTGCAGAGGAGGAGGGGGCCATTTCAGAACAGGCAAATATTGCCTGAAGAAGCCCTGCTGTAAGCAAACACAGCCCTGCTGCTAAGAAAAAGAACCACTCAGCCTCCTCCTAGATGCTTCCCTTCTTTAATAAAAACATTCTGTGTATCAAATCTCATCCAAAGGCTGGGGGGAAATGGAGGAAAGACTTTGAAACAGCTTCAGGTGCCTTGCAACACCAGCTTCTGCAAGACATGAAGGACACAGGCCTCCTTTTGGCTGTTTGAGCTCTTTGGGCTCGGCTCTGCAGCACTGGGGATGGAGGGAGCTACAGCAACTCTGTATGTTGATGTTATTGCTAAGGAAGGATGTCACAAGATGCTATCCAAACTCTAAGGAAGCAATACATTTACAGAAACAACAAACCCTTGCAATCCACTGAGCTGTTTTAAAATCCTTATCTTCATCAAAATCTTCATGAAATAAAAGTCCAACCTATGAATACCGAATTAACTGTGCTGTTTAATCCTATCTACAATAAAAGGTGGAGGACAACCCCAAAATATTTCTCGGTGTGATTACCAGGGGATTGGGTTGGCCTCAGGTCCCTCTGAAAATACTGCCATGGGCTTTAATGGATACATTTAACCCTAGCTACAACCAAGTCCTGATCTGAGCTGTGCTAGCCCCAGATGAATGGCATCTCCTTGCCCTCAGGATGCCATTGCTGTGACCATGTTGGGCTACTCTGGTCTTCCCGCCCCTCCGTGCTCTCCCAAAGTGGCCAGGTCCACCTAAAATGGACCAGCCAGACCTAAAATGCTGAGACAGCTTGGGACAACACAGTTCCAAAATTAATCCCACTCCCACCACTGTGGGAGAAATACTACAAAATCTCCACACCGATAGTCACAGGCTCATTTCCACACTGTGCCCTGGGACTTAACCCACACCATCAGAAAAGGAACAACAAAATTCCTTCCTTCAACTAAAACCACCTTGTGCTTTCTCTCCTGGGCTCCGGGAACAGAGGCAATGGCTGCGCTGGGTGACAGCTACTGGGCTAAAGCACCTTTGCAGAGGCAATCCCACGCAATCTTTGGCCAGGACACAGAAAAGTGATGCCACGTTGTTGCTGGAGGCCACCAAGAACCAGATGTTTTACTTCTCTTCTTCTGGATGTCCTCAGCCCATGGTGTAAACAAAAAGAGGGGCAACATCTTTTATTTAAGGAAACTCCTTCTACCTCATATACATAATCAAAACTCCTGAAGGCTTTGTGTTGCTCAAACCAAACTGCAGCAAAAACACAAAGCATAGGGGTAACACAAAAGGGAGGCTGAGTAAAAGAGGGAGGAAAGAAGGAACAAACCAAGGAAAGAGCCCAAATCTTGTACCTGATGCGTAGCAAACTGTACAGTATATACATCTTCATCATGTATTATCCTCCCCAAACAGCAAATAAAAAGGACTTGGTAACACAGAAGGAGGAAAACAAAATATACACCCTGTATTGTATTTGCCATGGAGCAAGCAACATGTTTATATGCTAGTCTCTGTAACTTAATGCTGTGTAACAGCATTTTTTTTTCTTTTCTTTAAATTTACAAAACAAAATATCTATCGAGAAATAATCTAATCATATTGCTCTTCAATACACTTCTGTAGACAAGTAAGACTCGAAGTTACACTTCAGCAAACTGCAGCTATTGGGAGTCCACGAATGGCCACAAAAATCCTCCATTCAAGTCAGTCCTTGGAAGCATTACCATGTGCTGCTGTAATTCAGTATATAAAGGTGCTCTATATATATGTATGTACCTCCCATGTACAGACAACACGTGGTGGAAGGCTTGTTGTCATCACCGCTGAAGCTCAAGAGACTGGTTAACCTCATGTACAGCAGATGCGTTTCCATGTTCCATGCATCTCACACTGACTTCATGAAAATGAGGACACAAATAGGAAGAAAAGGAAAACTTTAGTCAAATACTGCTTTAGAAATGCTGCAGCAGAGGCCAACGTCCTTCAGTTAATAGAAACCACCGAATTTCCCTTTTTATCTTTTCTTGGGTTTTTTTTTAGTCAAAATAAATCTCAGGGCTAGAGTACAAAGTGCAGGACCGACCCACTTGAGGAAGCAACTTTAAAAACCGTGTTACAACGGCACCATCCCATTCACCAACTGGACCTTCATCTCTTGAAGGCTGTTCATTATCTTCTTCTGGTGACCAACAAGTGTCACTCCCAGACGTCTCAAATCCCTGTGGGAGAAAGCAGACGTTGGTTCCATGGAGCTGTCAGGCACACGTCGCCGCGCACACCACGCACCGCGCGCGCTGCTGCCGCTGCCAGCGCCTACCTGCTACCACTGGCAGCTCCTGGAGCCAAGT
The DNA here is from genome assembly GCA_013400955.1 of Drymodes brunneopygia. Taxonomy (NCBI): domain Eukaryota; kingdom Metazoa; phylum Chordata; class Aves; order Passeriformes; family Petroicidae; genus Drymodes; species Drymodes brunneopygia. The sequence goes on along the minus strand of VZTZ01035714.1, from coordinate 825,890 downwards.
TTAGTTGGCAAGTTTTATTTTCCCCACTTGTAAAAATTTTTTTTTTTATGGCTGAGAGCATCTCAGAGAGGTGGTGTGATTTGAATGAGATCACCTCGCTAGCCAAGGAGAAAGGCCAGACAGCAAAATGTCAGCATCATCTTAGGCCAAGGATTCTGCTAGGCGTGAAAAGTCCTATTTCCAAGAGAAAAGCCATGTAAGAAAGCCCATGCTGCAGTTTCCTCTTCTCCTGGGAGAGGCTGGTATTTGATCTTGGATATGAGCAGTAAGGAGTGAGGTCAATCCATGCTTTCTTCCTCTTCAGATGAGGGAAAGCCAAAGAAACACAAATGGCAAAAGCCTCGAGCATGGCCACCATCCTGATGACCCCTTAAATTCAACAAGAACTAGCAAAGCAGCTCCCCTTTGGGTCTTTGCAAATCTTCCCATAAACCCACATTTGGTTTTTCTTTGGGGGGGGAATTCTAGAAGCCAAGGGCATTTGTGTTGACTCTGCCTACTGGGCTACCAATAGAGGAAAGCTGCAAAATAAGATAATTAATGTAAAACACAGGATCAGGAGGCAAGATTATTTGTCATCAACTCTACCCTCCAAATTTCAGGTGTACAGATGAAGGTAATCACCTTCATGTGACTTACGTGATTGGCATAAAGGAAGTACCTCCAGGGTGCAATTTATCCCATCCAAAGATAAGAGTGGGACAAGTCATCTCCTGGAGATACTACAGCAGGACCTTGGGTTATCAGATTCAATGACACATCTGAAGCCAGGTAAGGCCATTGGTTATGGCAGAGTGTAATTGCAGATATTTCTTACTGGGTGGAAAAGTGTTAACAAAGAAATCGTAGGAATATAAGCTCAGAAGAAACATCAAGACAGTTGCATGTGTGTTTCCAGCACAAGACACAGAAGCTGTTAGAGAAGCAGTCTGACTATAGGAGATGTGGTGTTTAGCGAGAAGACTTCCACTGGAAAACTATCCTTCCCTTGCTTTCTATCTCCAGACTGGACTGAATTAGGGATGTTTCTAAGTTGTGCCTTATGGTCTTGCCAATACACTCATGAACCCCCAAGCTACTGACACCCTGTGTGCAACTCTTTTAGGAGAAAGTTCTCCACTGAAAGCCACTGAGATGTGACCTTGAACATGCAGCTGCTTTTTGGAAACCACGCTGCTGCATTTGTGCAAAGGCTGAGAAACCCCAGCAACACCTGGGAGCCCAACCATCACCTGAGACATAATTGCAAACCTGGCCTGCAGTTCACAGCAGGGCTGTGTGCTGGACTGCAGCTGAGCACGTGCAAGGAACACCAAAACATTTTCACACAAGCTACCCACAGAGGTGTGCCTCTCTCAGCAGCTTCACATTCTGGACAGAAACTCTTGTGTGAGTACAGCCAACCATCCATATCCACAAATTACACAGACGGACACTGCTTTGAATAAAAAGCAGTCTTGAGTGAAGGCTAATACATTAACACATAAACTAGTTGAAGCCAAAAGCTAGATCTGTTCTTCTCCAAGGACTGTCATGTTTTCTGCCTTTTGATTTGGAAAATACCAGATTTTTTGCTTCGGGCTAAACACATAATTTCATTATTGCACCCTTTTTTGGCAATGCTTCTTGATGATGCAAAGGGAAATCATAACATAAGGGGCACAGAGCAAAGGAGGTCAACGAGACACATCGGCAGCGCTCCTTACCTATCAGAGAAAAGGCTGCAGCACCTGCAAAAGGTGTCTGCCTTCTCAGGGGGACAGGCTTTCATTTCTGCCTCCACTGAATTGTGAAACTAGTTCAGCAAGCCATCTTAATAATGAAGGAAAATGAAGTAATGCTATTGTTACATGCAATTTATTTTATGTACACAGCACAGTTGGAAGTTCACACCAGAGATAAAAAAAAACCCCATACCAACCCCCAAAACCAACACAGTATAGGACCTGATTTTTAAAAGAGACAACATCCATCTTCCCCCTGCTGCGTCCTGCTCTGCTGGCACTTTTTGAAAAATCAGCTTTTTTTTCCAGGTATCTAAAGTGCAAGCTGAGCTCTTTTGAAAATCCAGTCCCACATATTTCAGATGTATAATTTCTGACACTCTTGCTTATTATGCCAGAAAAAAACAGCCTGAAACTTGGAGAAAAGCATGCATGTCTTGGTCTTTCACACACAGCCCCACCCGTGTAATAAACCCCCCACCCAGTTCACTACACAGCCTTTTTTTTCCCCCCATTTAGTATCCCCTTAACTCAATATCCTTGAGGAGTGTCTCACTGATTTACAAGAGAGAAAGAAGAAAAAGGAGTTTCTGGTTTCAATACATTAAATGCTCACCAGGGGATCCAGTCTTTTTTTCTTCTTGAATATCAAATCCTCTCAAATGTAAAGCTACCAGCCAGAAGCATGGGGGACTCCTCAGAGAGGGGAAAAACACTACTGTGGGGTCTTTCACCTCAGCAAAGATGAACCAGAAGACAACAGCTCCTGAATCAGATGTTCGCCAAGTATGAAAATCAGCAGCTTTATTCAAAAGCCACCTTGCACATAGCAAAGACAACAACAAAACTTTCTAAAAACTGCCTAGACAATGCAGGAGCTTTAATTCTGATGTTTCAAGCATGACTTAGAGCACGCTGCACGCTCCCATGCATCCAGTGCTAAAGGACTTAAAGCAGTGTAAGGCAGAAGATGATTCTGAACAAAACTGGGTGTGCAAACCAGCTGTTTTGGGGACAAAAAAACCCCCTATAACCTCTGTACCAAAGGGCTGCAAAACAACCACCTTCAAGCTCCAGCCCAGAGCTGCCTGGCTCATGTTGCTGCAGCCAAGTGGTAATTTCACTGGGTTCAGCTCTGCAGAGGAGATGTGCACAGACATCCACTGGGGCTTTGCAATAAAAATGTGCATTCCTTGCAGGAAAAGGCACGACTAAAACCCATGGGCAAACAGCACCTGTGATCAGGATCCAGGCTGCTCCTTGCTGTGGAAGTGACCTGACCCCTGGTGTTGGGTTTTGTGTGTGCCTCTGCAGTGGAGATCCGTGCACCTGTGTGCTGTGTGGTCTCCCTGCTTCAAAATACTTGGCCTCTCCAGCCATGAGACAACTTTTATTCTTATTTTAGGGAAAAAGTTTATCTTTTCACTTCTTTCATTCACATAGGGCTGAAAATGAAAGCAAGCAGGAACCTGAATCACTTGTCAACAAGGTATCAAAAGGCTGATCTAAGTTGACCAAAAAGCCAAGGAAAAAAAGGGGAAAATTGGTGTCAGCTCATCCCAAGCAGCCTCTACACAGCTGCATGCATGCTGCTCTCTTATCACTGCCTTGCACAGAAGCCCAGCTGCAACATGCCAGTGTCAACACGGTATCCCCTTCCCTGCAATAGCCTCCATTTGCAAGGGTTGAATTCACAGTCTCCATGTTGTGAGAAGTAGATTTAAAACATTTTATTTACAAACAGAACTACTTATACACCATGGACCAGTTTGCCAAACACAGTGTAGACTAGGACTGGATTGCCACACAAAATACAACCCCCTCACCAGCCGGTTTAGTCATGCAAGCAAAAGGGCCACAGTCCTGAAAGATCTCCGTGGTCAGCAGCTGTCAGCCTACCACAGATATTTTGTATTTCATCTCCCATCCAGGGCAGATCTCACCATCTTCTGCACGTGGTGTAACTACAATTGCCCATGCAGACTGGGACTACTCATGGAGTTAGTTGTCAGTTTGAACGAGGGGAAACAAGAAGAACCTCAAAGACCTTCAGACGATGCTAAAGATAGAGGAATCCGCTTGCTAGGGACACTTGCATGAAATGAGGACTTAAAAAATTTTGTTTTAAGAGTTCATCTGCTCTTATTCATGATTCCCATTCTACTTGATTACAAGATGAGAATTTGTTCAGAAGCAGACACAGCATCAGAATCCCAGGATTGAGATTTCAGGTTAAGAATAAGCATCTAGAGCAGGTGAACTCTTAAATGTTCTTCATCCAGTATAACTTTTAATAAATAATTTATTTTATTTTAGAAGAAAAATATATACAATGCAAAGCAACACAGCACATATTATTACAAATATTCAGAGCTCTTCATCTAATAACAAACAACAGGGTGTCCTGAGATTCAGTGAGTACAGATCTTTCAAAAGGTGAAAATACGTAGTCCACATGGTTAGTAATTGGTCCAGTCAAGGGTCAGACTGAAACTCATGTCATGGATCTATCTATTCTTGAGTATTGTCCTGGTAAAGTTATTCTTGCAGTGGATTGAAAGAGCTCCAGACATACTCAAAGTCACTAGGTGGTCCACAAGTTTAAAGAGCAGGTCTGGTCCACTGGAAAGGTTCCCTTCAAGTCTGATATCCAGTTGGAAAGAGAGGGTGGAGGGTGAGGCTCCACTTTTCACAAGGTGATTCATCCCTTTGCAAGAATTAGAGCTAAATGTAGAAATCACTCTTTGTTTGAACACATACATTTTCAGGTCTTTGCTTAAGGAGGCAGAGCTTAGGACTTGGGGTGATATTCATTCATTTTAGATTTTTAATCTTTTGCTTTCAGGAATTTGTCAATAATATTACTCTTTTCTGGAGTAAATGAATCAAGCCATCAGTTTGGAAGAATCAGAGTGGTAACCAGGATTTTGCTTTTCATGTCAGGGGAGGGAGGTTTAAAAAAAAAAAGCTGAACATCTACTATCTCAACCTGTAAAGAAGCCACAAGCTGGGCACCCACAATTACCAGTCCTGTCAGTGTTACGGCCAACTCCTCCTACAACACTAGTAGGTCTTTTTCAGTAGATTTTAGAAATTCTTTACACTTATCACATGGGTTTTTTCCTGCTTTTTCTGGCAGCAATTAGCCACCTAATTTCTACATCCGTCTTCTGCATGGTTTGAATTTGGTGAAGATCATTTTGCATGGTATTTGAAGGCAACCTCTTAAATTGTAAAGACCATTTTACTGATGTCATTTGGGGAAAGCAAGCTACTTTCAGATGTTCAGATCATCTTTTCACCCGATCCCCCCAAGTCCCAGCTCTGGAATATACAGAACAGTTGCCTCTATTAAAAATGACAAGGAACATTTAACCTGAATTCTCCTTTGTTGAGTACAAAATGTTTTGTTGTTCCCTTTTACAGGGAGAAAAAAAATGAAAACCTCCAGAAAACCAACCCCTCTCAGTATATCAACCTTTAAAGAACTTCGCTTGCTCTGGTGTTTATTATCTGGAGAACCCATGAGAATCTCAGCTGAGCCATTTTTCTCCCTTACTTTATTTTTTAAGGGCAATCTGCCAGTTTACATCAGCCTGAGTTCAGGACTTCAGTATATGATACTTTTCCTCTTAAGCTGCTATGATGGTTTCTCTTTTTTCAACAGCTGAGGGATCAGAGAAGTTTTGATTTGGATGGGTACTTGGCTTTTTGATTAATCTTTCACAGTTTTTCCAAAAATAGACCTGAGTGGGGTCAAGCCTTCTTGCCAAGCCACCTCCGTAATGCAAAGGTGTGTGGGCTGACAGAGAAGAACCAAGCAGGCATCTCTGCAAGAATCTCTGTCCACAGGCAGCTGGGATGGGGAGGGGGCATTTTTTTGATGACATGCGTAACTAGCTGGAATAGTTTCAATCTCTTTTTCCGCTACAACTCAAATGGAAGATGGATCCATGAAATGTGTCCTTCCAGTTTAAAAAAACCCAAAAGCTCCCCCAGGCTGCCAGGCATCAGCTCCTTTGCACTGCTTTGCTGTTCTAAAAGCCCAGAAGAGAGCTGAAGCTGAGCTGCTCAGACGTGCTGTCTCCACTGGAACCAGCAGGATGACATTTGTGCCAAAGAGAGCACCCTAGGACCTGGTGAGGGGGCCTTTGAGGAGGTTTGCAGCTGGTGAGGGTCAGAGCATCTCTGGCAGCTATAATCTTATTTAAAGACTTTCAAACCAACTCGCCTTTCTGGCTAGAACTGTGCAGGTAATGGGTTTCTTGGTTCATTGCCAATCAGAACAACCATTTTAAAGCACTTTTTGCATCGCCTGAAAAGATTTTGGGGGGACATTCTGAAATTTCTGGAATACCAAAGAGTAAATGTAGGGAAATAGTTAAATTTTAAAGTCAAATTAAGGATCTTATTTCATAATCTAAAATGTCACACTTTAGGAGTTTGGAGGTTAGGAATACTTTTGTCTGCAGCATGGGATGCTAAAACAGTGTAGGAGGGATAGTAAGATTGTTTAAAGTTACACAAGTAAGTAAACTTCTAATTTGCTGTTGAAAACTCCCACTAATTTGGGATACAAGTCAACATTTTCTGTGATCCAAACAAAAGCATTTTACTTCTGAGCATTTGTGTAGAGCTCTTGAAACTGCAGAAAATTCTAAAGGGGAACAAGCTAGAAGCCTAATTTTCTCCTTCGATATGACTAATTAAGCCAAACAGCAATAAATCCGTGATGTATTTTAGACAATCTGCATTTTCTACCAGAAGTTGCTCTGGTTATAAGATTGGGGTGGTACTGTGGAGGGGAATGCTCCAATGTTTTCCTTTTCTCATAAATTACTGCTTCACCCTATCCCCCTTCTTCCTACTCATCCTCTGTCTAGCTATTTCTGCTGATTGGACTCTGACCAGCCTGAGGATGTCCTCTTCCTTGGTCAGTATTTGCAGATTATCAGTCTAAACTGTGGAGTTCTCAAAAACCCAAGTAACATGACAGATAACTGCGGGACAAGGCTGGGAAACAATGTGTAAGAGCCTCAGGAGCTCAAAAGAGGATCTAGGTAAGAATCCATACACCCTGATTTCCCAGACAGCTGCTGGAGAGGACTTAACCCCTAGCTCAGGGCTTTCATGTGAATAGCTGAGAAAAGACTGGATGAGCCTAGGTGTAAGGGGCAAATATTGATGATGTGAGTGGAGCAAATAAAACCAGAGAGCAGATATGCTCCTGCACTCCCTCCATGTATGTAATGGAAAACTGAGCTCCATGGAGATGTCACTGACCTGCACCACACTCCTGTGCTGTGCTGTGAGCTCCACAGCAAGCACTGTGGCAGGCAGGAGGAAATGCTGTGGGGTGGGGGGATTTTTCTTGGTTTATTCTCAATCCTCAGCACCAATTCTGTATGTGCACTGGCAATCTGCATGTGGTTAGAGGAGACACAACCTTCTGCAAAGCAGCAGAGTACAATCATTCCCATTCTGCCTTAATGCCTGCAGTAAACTAAGCTCAAATTAACCCAGCTAGAAAGGCAGGCTTTGAGGCGAGTTTGAGACAGTGCAGGCAGCAGCAGGAAAGTACTGACACAATTACACAAGCAAGACAGGCAATTAAAGGTGGAGCATAGCAAATTAGCAGCCCTGAGACATTTACCAAGTCACTTGAAGGCTGTTGCCCCAACTGCAGTCACACCCACGTGCAAAAACCACGGGCACATTCAGAAGAGTCTCCTTCAGGAAGCCTCTCCTCTAGAGCTGTGGGCTGCTGATGCTCTTGCATTGGCATCATCATTTCTGCTAATGCTGAATACCATTTCCACACCTTACTGGGCTTCACTGTTCACTTGGTTATATCCAGATCAGCTGTGAAACCAGCTCATCTGCTGTGAAGCCAGGATGCCTCAGCAGGGACTCTAGCACCTAGACATTTACTAGTAAGGTAGAGGGTTTATTTTGTTGGTAACCCTGAATAATGAACTGCTATTGTGTCCAGAGGATGGCCTGGCAATTACAGAAACTCATGTATTAATTTCTGTGAGTAAAGCAGCCGAAGTACTGGCTGCAAATGTAGTGATTGTAAATTTTAGTCTTGCCTGCACTTGTTATCAATAGAGATGCAGTAAGGGAAACTGCTGACTGCAAACACAGGGTAACGTTTTCCCTTCCTGCAGCCTCATCCTTGCACATTTTTGAATGGTTTGTCTTTTTCCTCCCTCCTCCCGCTGCAATTCCACGAAATGAGGTGAAAATGATCTGGACACTACTCACTCTAGGGTCACCTGAGCCACTGCATCCATTGAACTGTATCCATTCTCCATGAAGATCTCTGTGTATCGGCCCATTTTGATGGCTTCCAGCCACTCACCCACAGACCTGTAGGCACCACTCCCGACTGGACTGTGCTCTACCAACAGATTTGACACTCTAAAGACAAGCAAAAACAAAGAAGTAAACAGAATCAGTACTGAGATTTACACAATGTGACTCAAGTTGCTTGCATTTTTTTATGGCAAAGATGATTCTTTTGTTCCATTTTCAGTGGCTGCTGCAGCCTAAATCCTCCTAGCAGGCTTGATTTGCAATGTATCAAACACACCACCTTCAACCTCACCCATTCTTGAGTTAGTTGCTGCCATTTCCGGTCCTCACCACAAGCAGAAAGAGAAGGAGAGGGCTGGCATCCATCCCAGTTACCTTTTGGCCACAAGCAGGCTCCCCCAGTCACTCCTACTTCAAAGTCTTCGCTTTGACGACTCCTGCTTTGCTCTCTTCCTCCACCTTTAAAGCTCCTAATTAACTTAAGACAGCGCAGAGCCTGGAAGCTGAAACCCAAATTACATTTCCCAGCAGCGGCCATCAATGGCAGGCAGCTGTTAACAGTGCAGGGAGCATTAACAGTCCAGGGGCTGCTCCTGCACAGTCACGGGGGGGATTCGGATGCCGACAGCATCCAAGAAGCCTGCAGAGAGCAGCAATGCTCCAGCCACGCTCCAGCCCGGCAAACAGGGGTGCACTCCTGATCCCACACCCTCACTCCAGACCCTACCACTGCAAATGTTCTCTGCTCAGTGATGCCGTGCACGGAGGAAGCAATTCAGGCAAATAACAACCCTTCACCGAGGCAGGAGCACCGACACAGTACCTGGCACAAGCAGGGTCCACCACCCCACTCGTGATGTGCAGGGAGCAAAGAGGGCTTGTCCAAGGTCAGCCAGGAAAGAAACTAGATCTGTTCCCTGATTTGTAAAACGGGACACACAGCTAACACAAGCCCTGCGTAAGGATTATTAGCCACAGGTAAAAAAACCATTTTCTGGGTCAGCCTCTAATGATGGCTATTACACTTAAAAGACTTTCAACTGGAAGGAGAGCTGGGATATTATATTATTATAGCACTTCAGGAATCTTCATATATTTTATGAGCACATTAGTATTATTTGTTTATTTAATAGCAATGCTGAAGGGTCTAATAAAATGTGAATACTTGCAGTACCAAGAGCATAATGGCTTCCCATAACATTTTATACACATGAGAAATTCAAAACTCCTAAGTAATCATAATGAGAAGTGGATTTTCATCACTAATGTCAGGAGGTACCTAGTGATATCATAGCACACGCTGCAATGTAGAGTGACTTCCTCCCTTATTTGCATTAATGAGAATTTCCATAAAGAACACATTACATATATAAAAAAAATCCTTTACAGCTGATCTATATTGAAATTATGATTCATTTGGAATTATTATGGTCTGGGTACAGCAATCGATGAGAACAGAAACACAGCCCCAAAGCCTGACTGTTCAGGTGCTCCATCCATATCAAAAATAACCGCAGTAGGTCTGAAAAGGAGAGGTTTGGAATTGCATGGACCCATTCTTGGAATAAAACACCAGCAAAGTGCTTAGCAGCTCAAGGAAATGCTTTCCTGCCTATTTTCCTCATCTGGCATAACAGTTTGGTATGAAAGAGTGCAGGAAACACCACATAACAGGCCTGGAAAATAACTGTTCTGGGTTGAAAATAAAGGAGAAACCTCACATATTTTATGCTGTCATAAACCTTTTCCTGCAGGTTTCCTGGCACTGACATTACATCTTAATTGCTAATAAGAATAATTTCTTCTTCAGATGGTAAATGGTACATGTAGAATAGCCCGAGGAACCAGATCTATCTTGTATCTAAAAATTAACAGAAATTTCAGGTTCTCCTGTTTCAGTGCATGAAATGCCACGCACAGGGACATGCCACCATAGGGATGTCCAGCTGCAGCAGGTGAGAAGTGCCACATGCAGCTGTGCAAGGCCCACTTGGAAGGTGTGGGGACAAATAACTACAAGCTCACAGCAGTAGATCTGTTTCGGCCCATACCACCAGTCTAACCTAACTCCTGTTCAAAGGAAACAATGTATCTTTTCTTTGTCCCTTCTCTGAGAATAAACTTTTCTGAAGGGCTTTTTCCATTTTTAAACTGGGGAGCTCCACTGCCATCAGTGAATATATACATAAAATATAACTTCTTTATGACCTTGTGAGAGACTGCGTGATTAGCAACACTGATGGCTCACAAGTAATTGTGTGCTTACACTGAAACCAGAAAAAGCCTGTCCAAGACTATTTAGCTCTTTCTCCCCATGTGCAGCTTTATTTCTTCACTGTGTTTACCTTACTTGTAGCTGTGCAGCCATTCAGATTCACATTTAAATACAAACTGGCTGTTCTATTCACTTAATGTGGTTTTAGCAAAGGGTTTGTGTACAGCACTTTGGGAACCAGAGACCTCCTCCTGCAATTACCAAGACTTGCACGACTTGTACTGGTGGCTAGCATTGCCTGGGAATAGTTGTGGAAGGATGTAGCTGGACATCCATGAGCTTTGCACATCCAAGAGTTTCCTCAAGAGACACTCTTTATTTGTATTACCAAGATAAAGTCAACAGGCAGATAATTGGAGCAGTATTTACTGTCTACGTCTTGAACTCAAGTCTTGCCTTCTCTAACCTCGTGGTGGAGCACAGGTAGTTTTGTCACAGCCAAAGTACTGCTGAAACTCCTATTTCTGAAAGACAGACCACGGTAATTTTCTTTGTGGGAGCAGCACTGCATTCAGAGTGAGTGAGTTGCTCACTTGGCTGCCAACTGCAACAGAAAAAGCTGATTTGAGTAAACTCCCCTGGTTTAACAAAGCTGAAGGAACATCCACACACGAACACAGAACAGAACGCAGGCTAAACAATCAGAGGGAATCCAGCCCTAGGGGTGGCTACTCAGACAAGGAGCTCTCTCTGGGAAATGGTTCTGGGCTGAGTCTGTACCTGCTTGATGCATTAACCAATGTCTTCAAGCTGCTCGGGTTACGGATGAGCTTGTCCAACATGCTGACAATTTCGTCAAACTTGGGCCTGCTGTTGCGGTCTTTCTGCCAGCAGTCGAGCATGAGCTGGTAGAGAGCAGCAGGGCAGTCCATGGGACTTGGCAGGCGATAGCCTTCCTCCACAGCTTTAATCACCTACAGGACACAAAACGCAAGGCATTTCTTCCCCTCATCTTTCTCCCAAATGTAAATTGACTTTAACATAGAACTTTTGGACCAGCAGTATGCTCACAAAAAAATCCCGCCACTCCCCAACTCTGCACACAAGAGGCATAGCCCCTCTATCTTTCATATTTTCTATGGGATGGGTTGAATAACTTAATTTTCAGTCATTGCAAAATGGATCTAGAAAGCCAAGGCACTGCTGCAACCAGGGGGCCAGATTGCCTGGTTGCACTTGTTCAAAGCTCAGTTGTGGTCTCTATATTATATACCAGGAAACTCCTGGAGCCTGTGCTAAATCCATGAAAAAGAGCCTACAGGGCTTTCTGGCATCTTCTTGGAGCACAGTGATTTTGTTTATTCAGATGTTGGCTTCTTTTTAAATGAAAAGGCATGTGCTAGACCACAAATTTGTATTACAGTAATAAAAGTCTGACTGTATTTCAAAAGAGACTTTGAATGCTAATTGATGGATGGATTCAATGCAGAGGCAGAACAACCATCTCATATATCATTCAATACTGTCTGGGTCTAGTAGCTTCTTAGTGTGGCCACATTTCTGCCAGGAATTTAAAATGTCAGCCCAAGAGTATGTAAATTAAAACCAGGGGAGTTGTTGCACTGATTTCATATACAAACCATCTATGGTTTTGTATCTGAAACAAGTGGTATGCATATGTGTTGCCTGCCCTCTTGAAAGGCAGAAATGAATAAATGAGGGCAGAATTGAAGAAGGCAACTTGTTTTCCCCAGAATTGAAGAAAGCAACTTGTTTTTGGGGCAGATTTGTGGCAGGGCTTTAAGCCCAGCAGTTCCCATTTTGAATCATTACAATTTTCAGGAGAATGCAGCTCATGTTTCAAGCCACAGGGCTCTGTGTCTATGCCAAGGGAGTCCTGGCAGCCCATCTTCATACCCTCCACTCCCAAGACTCCGTGACCAAAAGGAGCTGGAAGCAGATATTTGCTATGCCCACATGAAAACCACATGTGCTTCATTGTCCACTCCAAGGACTACCTCAGATGCCATTCATTCTAGGCATTGCCTCACAATTTTGGAAACATCCTGTGTTGAAAAAGAAGGCTCTGTGGTTAGCATGCAAGTTGTTCTCTTGGTCTTTAGTCCCTAGATGAGCAGTACAGGATGAGCTGTGTCAGGCTGGCATTGCATTTCAAAAGGCTTCAAAATTCAGGGCTGCATGGGTTGCTGTTAAATTGTCCTCCATCACAGAGTTTTTTGTTAAGTGGAAGAGTCGCAGGAATGAGCCAGGCCAGCTGAGCAGCAGTAGTGGGAACCTCAAACTCCCTAAGGATGTACCTAGCAGAAAAGCTGTTAGGTGAGGCTTTACAGTCTCCTCCAAGGGTAAAAAGCACAACAGAAGATCTGGGCTACAATGTGCAGTCCTTTAGCACCCATCTGAGATTCCATCAGTTGGTGGGGCAGTTGTATCACTCTCCACCCAACCTGCACTTGCAAGGCAATCTCTTCTGTGGCCTGGCTGTTGCTCCCAGCCACACCACATTGTGCTATTTATACCCTCGTTCTTCACACCATGCTTTTCAGCTGGTCGCCGATTCCAGATTTGCAGTTGCCCTACAAAGAAAAAGCTTCAGTGTGGCACAGCCACGAGAATGTTATTTGCTGTGTCCATGTCTGTATTTATAACAATAATGGGTCATCCTCCAACTGCAGCAGAAAGAAAATAGCAGCAGGACGGGGAGCAGACCATCTGGCACCAGATCAGAATATCTGAACTATATCTGCAGTGGGGTTATGCGTGCTGGATATTCCTGGCAGTAACATCACAATCAATAGCGTTAACTCAATTTACAGGATGTCATTTGTCCTGGTGATACAATGTAAATGGTCTCAAAATACTGCAAGAAGCTAGGATGCTGAAATACACTCTTGAATCTGAAGGTGCCTTCAGGCATCTAGCAGTAAGAGGAGCAAAAAAAAACCCGAAACAACAAAGACTGAGTCACTTGTAGCCACCACAGTGATAAGAAAATAAGAAAATGGGACATTTGCCGCTCCATTCATTGGTGTGGACTGCTTTGTAAGACTTGAAGATTTAGAATTTGCATGTAAGGAGGCATTTTTCTCTCTCCTCCTCTTCTGAAAAAGCACTATTCAGTTATGGATTAGGGTGACTGAACTGGATGTTTAGGAGAGGACAATTTGGGATAGTCTGTTCCAGTAAACCAAAGCAACACTCAGCAATGTTTTCATAGATTCACCAGTCTGAACACTAAAAATCAAGCACTGTGATTATTTAGCTTATCAACCTGTGCAGCACAGGCCACAATATTCCTCCCAATAATACCTGCATCAAAGCCTTATCTTGTGGTCAAGCCAAAGCATATTTTTAGAGGGCCATCCAGAAACCAGCATGACTTTAAAATGTGATTTGTAACCTTAAAACATTGCCTGCCCTATTGTACTTCACCTCCTTTAAAGCAAGCCATCTGTAACACAGTGAGAATAACTTTGCTCATCATCAACTGTGCTTGCAAATGATGTGCTTTAATTACAAGCCATGCAACAAGAAACTTGTGCAACGGAGTCCAAAATTTATGTGACCCCCTTGCTCCTCTGCACAAAAGCCAATACTGTATCTAATGCCAGTGACTCTTCCGTCAACACAAGCAGAGGAGGAAAGAAGAGGAGGCCTTCAGGAGCTGAAGGAGGAAGAAGTGCATGAGAAATATGCCACAGCACCAAACTATGTTCCTGTGCCACCACCATCCAGGCACTTGCCATCTGCACAAAGGGCAGAGGCGAATAACAGAGAGGCTACACCAGCAAAGCTTAAGCAGGAATTGATGCTCATGAACTCATGAACATCTCACTAGTCCTTGTTTTCTGCTTTCACACCAGGCAAGTATGAAATTCACCCTGTGCCCCACAGAACACGGAGGCATTTGGGCTTTTCAGAACAGTTCTGTAAAGTGTGGATGCTCAAAGTGTTACGATTCAGACAAGGGACTCCCCTGGCCACAGAACACTACTTCACTGGCACCAGCCTCAGTCTTAGCCTGGCATTTACTGAACAACATCTGTGCTATGCCAGTGCATCAGCATTAAAGACAGTTACAGTGCTCAGTGAGAGTGAAAAAGCTTGGCTCTCAACTGCTGCATTCTCTGCACAGAGTATGGAAGCAAGTGCCTGTATTTGATTAAGATAAATCCCTGTGTAGGTACATGCTGCTTTACTGAACTTCCTGCAAATGTGACAGCCTCAGCAATGCAGGAGCAGTGGGGCATTCATGCCAAACAACGTGCTCAGGTCCCTGGCAAGAAGCATGGCGTGACTGTCTCAAAGGTACCACTTGTTTCCATGCCTGGACTCAAAGGGAGATGAGACAGCAGCTCAGCATGACAGGTAGTAACATCCACTGATGGCAAAGGCTCGCTAACAGAACTCAGGAATACTCAGCCAGAGTCCTTGCTGCCAGTGGAATGGAAGAAGATCGCTGGAATAGGAACGCTGCTCAAAAAAGCACAAAGGATGAAACCAAGTATTGTGACCAGAGGAAACCCATCCAGCAGTAGGATCGCCACAGGTAGCAGGGCTGCCCCACATGCCTCACGGTGAATCTGACCTCATGACTAGCTGGCATTCTCAGAGACCTTCACAAATCATAGTTCTGAGAGATGTGAAAAGGAAGGTGGGACCTAGAAAATCTGGCAGCCCCAGGCTTAAATTTTTTTAGCCTTAGACAAGGAAAGATGTTGATGGTGAGCTCAGGGTATAATGGAGCTCTGCAGTAGGATCAAAAGATCCTTACCCAGGCTGGGATTGGAGCGGCAGTCAGGTGGGAGAGAGTATTCCCAGGCATCTCTCTATCTGGAGATGCTTCAGAGGGTGGCCTCAAGATCAGAGGCTCAAGGGGGTACTGGAAACCAGGAGCAAGGGGACACAACTCAAACGGTACTGTACAAAAGAATGAGAGCCTGTGTAAGCACAGACTTACAAGATGTTCACAACTGGAGCAAAACTATTCTCTAGAGAGCAGCAATGCAAGAAGAACTGAGATGCAGCTCTGTGGACTGCTGTCACCAGATCAAATCACCCAGCTCTTCTGCCGGGAAACAAGGCCCTTACCACGACTCTCTTGAGTTTCTGCTTTACGTGGCAGCAGGGGTTTGAACACACAATTGAAATGCTGCCAGTTTATCAGCATCTATCCCCTGGCAGGCCTTTGTCATTAAGGAGAGGAGGGACAGGCTTCAGCTCTAACAGCATTAGTGAAGCTCCAGCAGTCTGCTGGGGGAAGCAGGCTTGCCTCTGTGCAGACACATTTCCCTCTGCACACAGCCTGCTCTGGGTTGCTGCAAAAGAGAAGAGCATCAAACGGGAGGATCATTTCTGTCTGGCGTGAGGGAGCAAAGCCATTTTTACAGCAGCTCTCCTCCTCTTGTCCCCATTCTGCCTCTCTAATTGCAGAGTGGATGCTGAGCCCTCCAAGTCCCGCCACACAGCAGCTCTGGCACGTGCTCACATCTTGGTTTGTCATTTCCCAGTAAGGCCTCTCGCCGTAGGACATCACCTCCCACATCACAATGCCGTAGCTCCAGACGTCGCTGGCAGATGTGAATTTGCGGAAGGCAATCGCTTCAGGCGCTGTCCATCGAATGGGGATCTTCCCTCCCTAAATGGAAAAGAAATGGAGAAAAACCCCAAAAAACAGATTGCAGACGAGGGCAGAGAACGTGCGAAAAAAGTTGAAACAGCTCTCCTCAGAGCACCAAGGGATATTATTTTCTCTCTGGAAAGAGACATCGAATTTTAAAGTAAATCTGTTTGACAGCATGGGGCCCCTTTCCACATTATCTCAGCCCATAAGCATTTGTAGGCTGCCTACTAATTGGCTGTCCTGAAGGTTTGTTGTTTGAATGTTGTTTGAATGCTGGGACATGTAGAGGATCAACATCTCAATTAAGTTGCACGGGCTGGTAAGGGAATACAGTTCCTCCATTTCTGAGAGCAAGTGGGGGAGGAACAGACAGTTCTGAAGCTGAGGAAGACTTTGATCTAACGAGGGCTTCATGCAAATTGCTGCGGAAGTAATTCCCTTTTTTTTCTTTTTTTCCTTTTTTTAATGCAGTCCTGGTCCTGCAGAGAGATCTGTGCAGCAGGCACAGAAATCTGTATGTGCAAAGACCAGCCTGCTTGGCCTCTGCTGTGGGACTGAAAATGATGCCACAGCTGTCAAATGTGCTTTGCTGTTTCCTTTTCTCCTTTCTATCATTTTAGAAATCAAACTTCAGATCAGCTCTGAGAAGGGAAAGGGGAGGGAAAGGAGAGTCTGGATTAAGGAATACTTTTCTCATTGGGTTTAAAGAGTTGTCTCCCTTGATTTATATAAAAAAATACTTTGCTGTGAAGTCCCTTCCTCTCCGTGTTGAGCTAAATATTGGAAAGTCTCCCTGAATGCCCCCTAACAGTGTTTGTTATTGGAAAAAGACAGAATTTAGAACACATTTTCAAAGAACTTTTTAGAAGTCTCTTCTTCCCATAATTACTTATTCACAAGCCCAGCAGTGCATGCCTTAAGTGAAGGGCCAGATTCTAGCAGTGCCAATTAGCACATGGCAGCACACGGGAGCCACAGCAGGGCTGGCCAAGAGCCCTTCAGCCTGCAGGGAAGTGCCAGTCCAGCTCTGCACTGAGTCCCATCACGGGGCCATGACTGACAAAAGCTGAAAGGCCTTTCCAAGATGTCCACAGGAACTGAGAACATGACTCCAGACAGCTCCCATCACCCACAAAACAATACCCTTGGAAAAACAAAGTAATAAGACGTGCCCAAAGAGTGCCAATCACTGTCATTAATATTGGAGGCTCTCTCCAAAGTCTGTGCTGTTGAGGCTGGGTCCTGTCCAACCCCCTTCTCCAGTGCCAGTGCCATGTGGGCAGAGCAGGGGCAGAGAACTGAGGTTGGAGAAGCCCTTTCTTGGGTTGGGAGAAATTACTCTCAAGTGGGTAATGCTGAGGGCAATATGTATTAATTGCAGTGGGCATTCGTTACACACTTACCAATGTTTTAAAAGGGTCAAACTGTTCAAAAGACCATGGCTTACATCACTGGAGGGGTGCCTGAGCAAAGCAATTCCTCTTTCTTCCCTTTGGTATTCACCAAAGAGGACAGAGTAGAGCTTGGAAGCATAGCAACTTTGCAAAGTTTGCTATTTGACTTGTGTACCCAACTTAAACTTAGGAGTTATTAAGCTCTGTATCATTTGGCCATCCCCACTATAGATTAAAGGCATTTGCAAAATGTATCTGGTGACAATTAAGTGTTATCACCTGATCAAACCCTCTTGCACAGTTTAGAGGCTCTGGGTTCATAGAAATCTCTTTGCTAGAGAGCCTGAACACCACAATGTGGCAAGAAATACATCTCCCTTGAGCTCCATCAGTTTGGTATCCCCATAACTCACCCTGGTTGTGTATGCTGCTTCAGGGTCATCTTCTAGGACTCTGGAGAGGCCGAAGTCTGACACCTTGCAGACCAAGTTGCTGTTGATGAGGATATTCCTGGCAGCCAGATCTCTGTGCACGTAACCCATGTCAGACAGGTACTTCATTCCTGACGCGATGCCTCGCAGCATCCCCACCAGCTGGATGACTGTGAACTGCCCATCATTCTTCTGCAAAAGCAAGGAGACATCTGATGAGCTGAGAGCCTCTGCACCCTCAGCACTGAGTGTGCACGAATAAAAATGCAAAGGCAAGTCTCCAAGGAAGGAAACCAGGAAAATTAATAATTCATTACTCTCATGCTCTGACCATGAAGCTTTTCTAAGTTTCACTGTTTAGATTAGGATCTCTAGAGACAAGGCTAAGGAAATGTAGTTCTTTTAACTTGAGATCAAGGGGCGAGCTGCTTCTACTGGTGACTGACAAAGAGACTGTGACTGGGAGTGAACACGTGTATAAGGACACCGGGCTGGGCTGTTTCTCAGTCAGGCAACTGAGTGGCACCAACTTGCATGGAAATCTTACCTGTAGGGGTTCATGAATACTTGAGGGTGTAGGGGCTCTTCCCCACATTGCATTTCTAACCACTTCCCCCCACTCTCCCTTCTCTAGCTCTTACAATTCATGGAAAAACTCTGACAAGTCTGGGGTTTGCTATGCTGCAGTATGGGTCTGCTCTTGAACCACATCACATTTTGCAGGTTAAGTTAACAGCTTCCAGTAATGCCTTCTAAAACAAACATAATATCCTCCAATTTATTCTTACCTGCTTCTATCATTGCATGCACCAGGTCCTTCATGATGCTGTGTAAATGGAGATCCAGGAGACAACTGAGCTGCTCCTGCTTCCAGACAGCCCCAACTCCCAGAAAACATCTTCACTGACATTAACCATTTACAAAGAACCCAAACCTTAACCAAGTCCTCAGGTCCCCCCAGAAAAAGGATCTAAGTAATACCTTTAAAAATGTATCCAGAGAGCCATTCTCCATGTATTCAGTCACTATCATTACTGGTTTGCCTGGAAAAAAAAAGTGCATGAGTTTCTTAGGAATTTATCTAAAAACATGAGCAAGAAAAGTCTTTTAACAGTGCATCTGCATGTGGATATACAGCCATGCAACATTAAATCTACATCAAGACACTGCTGTCCCAGCAGGATGACAGGAGCTGCTCTCAGAATATATATAGAAGTAGGGAAATAGAGGAGGAGCAGATGAAAAAGAAATACCATATTATGGGTGGAGTACAAAGCCCTAGAGTATTTAGATGATGACTAAGGAGGGGGGTGCAAGCTGAACCCAGGCAGCCTTGTTCTTGTCTCCACCAACAAGCTGAAAGCTTGCAGAGGCCAAACTGCACACAGCAATCTGCCCTCAAGCTTCAACACCCTGAAGTGACAACAGGAGCACAACAAGAGCAACAAGGATGATCTGAAGCTAGATCTTGGTAGCCACCAAAACCAAGACCAGAAAAGGATGGGACTGCATTCCTTGTAATTCAAGTAATTCCATGTGACTACCCTTGTAAACACATCTGGAAGTAAGAAAAGGAATATTTACACTGCAGAACAAAAGCTCCTTAAGTATGGAATGAGTGCAAGCAGAAATCAAAGTAAAAGTTCTTAACAAAAGACCTGGTCTCCTATTGTTGACAGGAATAATAATGTTTTTCCAAATCTGTTTGGTTAATTTTCATGCCCGAGTCATTTTAATGGTAATTATATAGAGTTTTTGCTCAGTTTTTATATCTAATTTCTCGCTAGCTTGCCACAATGGCGTAGCAATAATTAATGTGGTGTGCTCCAGCCCTTGTAAATTCAATGAAATCTTATAAGAACATGTAAATTATTTTTTATTTAAATCAATTTCCATTAGCTAGCACGAAGCACAGACAAAAGAGGAGCTGTCAGTTATTTGTAAAGTGCATTATAAATGTCTTTTATAGAAATGATCAACAAGAGCTGCTGTGTGTCGTAACATGCACATGAAGGTAAATACTAAAAATCAGCACATATCCTACCCTTTAGATAGATCTTAATTTCCCCATTTTCAATTACCTTAACTATTTTGCCTAATTTAGTGCTTAATTATGTACATAACAAAGGTAATTGTGAACTTGCCAATCAAAATACTCATTGCTGTGCAAATATTACCTTTGCAGCATGAAGGACCTGTGCTGCTTCAGTTCTTTTAAGTTACTCTCACAGTTGTTGCCCAAGCTTGAAACTTGCCCAAAATAGCACTTTTGATATGAGAAATGCACCTTGGGACCATGAAAAATATTGTTGAATCCCACATGAAATGATGGGCCCCATCTTTAAGGATGACAGCCATCTGTCTGAGCACAACGTGGGCTGCCTGTAGGAGGGAGGAGAGATCTCAGGGGCCATTGCTACTAGTTGGCAAACATGTCAGTGGCTTTGCAGGAAAGAAAACTCCAGGGGTATCTCAAATGTTAATTTTTTTTTTTTTTTGCTTATAACAGGTAAACACCCAACTGTAGCATGAGGTCCCTTATCTCTGACACTTCCAGGCAGCGTTGCAGTGAGAACGGTGTCTTGTCATGCCACCACCCTGGGGGACCTCCTCCAGACTCCTGCCTTTGGATGCCATCAGAGAAAAAAAAAAGTAGTATTTCTGGCACTTATGTTTCATTATCTGACTGCTGCAGGTTGGCAGCAATCATGGAATAAATTAACCCCATATCCGAGAGCATGGAAATAAGGACACAAATAGATAACTTTCAACAAAGTAAACTGAAAGTGAACATCAGCCCTTCCAAAGTGCTGGGCTGATTCTCTGTGTCACCAGGGCTTCCTCCTGCTGGCATTACATGGTCATAAAATATATGTGGATGGCACTCATGTCAGTGGTGTGCACATTAATGCAATGTGCACACCATCAGTGCAGCCAAATGTGATGTAAATGAAAACTGTCAATACCTTTGTAAAGCAGAAATAGCTAAGGGTTTGTCTGCAAGGGGACAATGATCACTCCAAATTAAATAATGTGTGCACTTGAACTACATTAGTTAAATATACCAATATCCTCATTCAGATTTAAAAATGGCCTAATTCAATTTAACTTAATTTACTTCCAAAGTAAATCACGACGCAGGAAAGACATTCTACCCTAAAGATCTGATTCTACAAAAGGCCAGCGACTGAGACACTGAAGAGTAAAAGGAGCTAAAACTTTGAGAGAGCAGAATACTTTGTGATTCATCAAGGCTGTTTTGGTCCATGTAAAAGAAAAGGAAAAGCCTATGAAGATACTATAGATGTCTGCTGGAAAAAAAATTTGAGTGCAGTAAACAAACATTTACTGAGCTAATGAGAAGCTCTGAGTGTGTATATGCCCCTGAATCCAAACTCCATTTGCTCCAAGTCCAATTTAGAAGCAGAGCTCCCTGTGTTTCCATAGCCTTTGGAGCAGACAGCCACTTTATATAAAAGGCAGCTTGCTAGGGAGGCACATTCTCACTAAAAGTGGGATTCCCAGCCATCCCCTGAGGCCCCAGCAGCCAGAAAGGCTCAAGCCCATGCCAGTAGCAGCTTTCATGGATGTACAATCATCACTCGCTCCCTGCCCAATTCCCCTGCAGGGCTAGAAATTGGAGCTCTTTTGTATTAAGGGTTACAAAAGGTGTCCCCGAGAGATTTTGGTATTTATGAAATTTTTGGGAGAAATCTATTTTGGTTATTTTTTGTTCTCTTTTCTTGAAAGTTTTAGGAAATGCAATTTCAAGGAAAAACGCAAGAAAAGGCTGTTGATTACAAAACAGCATTGATTTTGGGGAGGTTACAAGGACAAACAGCTAGAGCCTCTGTACCTTCTCTACTGCAGCTCTGAAAAAGAGCTAATGTTGGAGATGCTTCCTCTGAGGAATGACAAATGGTACTGAGAGCAGCACATGGCCCCAGATGCCACCATCTGAACAGCAGTAGCTAAGCAAGCTCTGACACTGCCAAACATGAAGACAAGAGGGGAGACAGCCATTCACACCTGTGAGGCTGGTGCTTCTTCACTTAAAAAACATCTTGAAATACAGGAGTAGTTCTTTTCAACAAAATAATCCTTCATGCCAATAATGTAGATCCTCCAAGGCTCTAAAATGGACGAGTAACAACAACTCTACACATTTTCCACAGCCTCAGCACAGCACCAACAGTCTTGTGCAGGGAACATTTGGATGTGCTGTCCCTTTCCCTGCCCTTATCTTCAGTATATACAGTAATTTGGAGAAGAACTGGGCTGGAAAAGTTACAGAAGGCTGTTTTGCAAACAGAGCAGTCAGACTTCAGTAACTCTCGTGCTGGGATGCCCTCAATCCTTCCCATATGCCAGCACCATGGGTAACTATTATCAGGGGCCTCTCTAGCAGATCCCAGAGGGAGTTTGCTTTAATTGTGGTTTTATACATTCCTGTCATCTTCACCTACAATTCCATTCTTCTTCCTTGCTTCTGGAAAGCAAAACTTATTTTTGGAGAAATTATGAAAAGTGCATTCAGAACAGGTATCCCCCAGGTCTTCGTCCCTTAAGCAACTCTCCCATCAGCCAGAGCTCACAGAAAGCAGCCCACAGCAAGTTGTACCTACTTTTCGTGACGACACCTTCCAGGTGGATGATGTTGGGGTGGTCAAACTGCCCCATGATGCTTGCTTCTCCCAAGAAATCTCTTCTCTGTTTCTCTGTGTAGCCCACCTTTAGGGTTTTGATAGCCACTGGAAACTCACGCTTTCCCTGCAGCTTCAGCCGCCCACTGCAGACTTCCCCAAATTCACCTTCAGAAGACAATGAGGAAGAACAGGATCACACCACATCAAGGGAACACACAATGTGCCTCTGTCTACAGGATGCAGCACAGCCTTGGCTGATGAAAAGCATGAAGGGCTGCCTTGCATTTATGGCTATGGACTGCTGAACATCACAGTGATGACCATCTCAAACAGCCACTGTGCCACAAGCCAAGTGATTCACAAGAAAACTAGGAGTAAAAATGCGATTTTCCTATATTTAAAGAGCTATGCTTTATATTCCACTGGGCTTTTCCTCTCATTTCATATTTTTGTCTACCATATGCAAGAGTCCTGTCATATCCTATACCACTGTCCTGTGTGGATAGCTGTAAAACTCAAGCCCTTGCTCCTTAATCTTCCATTGGTAAGTTACATAGATGGAAAGCTCTCAGCCTTTCATAGTAACATATATTTTTAAAGACTACAAACTCTCTACAATTTTATTACTGCCTTTCCCAGAAAGTAACCTAAATGGATTTTTTTTTCTGGTGAACACTAAGTTACGTACAAACCCAGAATTTCAGAGGACAGAAAATACTCCTAAGATTGGATGCAAGTCTAAACAAACAGCTTTACTGGAAACAAAATGGGGGTTTATTCTTTTAACCAAGGAAGTTTAAAGTGTTGGACTCTAGCTTGTGCTTTTTTGATGTCCCAGGTGGCTTCTTAATTTTTGCTTCAAGACTGACCTTAATGTTGGGGGATAAAAAGCTTAAAATGGTAAAAAGAATGTGAAAATTAAGTGACTCCTTTCCCTTAGCATCCATTAAAACACTTAGCTGGGTCCAAATATGACCATTTTCTGACATTTTCAGTTCAGCTCCTGAATTTCAAAACTGCAGACAATGACAGGTCTGTCCCAAACTTCAGTTGGAACATGCTCACCCTCACTTGCAGGGTACCTAACAGTACAAATATTTTGCAGCCCTTCCCAGATCTCTCACGTTAAGAAAGCGAACCCTTCATGTTGCTAAGGGTCATGGAATGCATTTCCATACCAGCTCCGATAACTCTTTCAATGGTTATGCATGAAGCTTCAATTTCCTTAGCGAACTCGTGGACAGCTTGATTAGGGTCCTCATAGGTGTGGGGGTCAACGTAGGTCCTCACTCCAGGCAGCTTAACTGCAAACACAAATTAATTAATCACATTTAATGGCACACGGCATCACAGAAAATGGGCATTACCCACTCCTGTCCCTCACACTCTGCTCTGCTGGAAACTTATTTCGGTGGTGAAAATGAGTGTCATTCCTGAAAAATGACATTTAGTTTGTATGTGACATACGTGCAACTTCAGCATACTCAGAAAAGCATAACAGTGCTCAGCTGGAATGACGTGCAGCTAAAAATTGCTTTTGGTGCTGTGTAATGGGTTGGTCCAGTGTCCGGCAGGAAAGGAGTCCTTTCTGGAACTAGTGAGGGTACACCAGGAGGAAAAGTACAAATAGCAAAATGTTACAGGAGTAACTTGCAAAGCAAGCTGGATGGATGGGAGCTGATGGAGAGCTGAAATAAATTCTGCCCTACCAGTCACACATCAGCTAATCAATCACCCACGTTATTTCAGACAGAGTTACTGAGATTTAAAAGAACTGCATATTTGCAGTACAAAGCTTGTGGGTTGTATCAGTATAAATATAATCAATAGCATGCTTTTTCTCCAGTACTTGAGAGGGGAAAAAGTATTTTCATTACCCGTATTATAAGTTTGTTTTGATAATCATTAAGGCTACTCACATGAAGAATTGTTCATCAGTCTAATGAGACAGTTACATTACACTGTGGCTCTTAATTGATTTGCTTCCTGCTGCCTTCATTACATAGCACTAATGGAAATTTGACTTGCACTCACGATATGTTTGCCTTTTCCTCCCCAAAAGGCACCTCACTGTTACCCATCCCCAGACCCCACAGCTCCTGATGAAGGAAGGACTGGTAGCAACCATGAGATTTACTTTCTAGCATCACTGCAGAGGGATATTCTATACAAGGGCATTAACACAGCATTTCTGAAAGCTTCCTAGGTGTAGGAAATAGGTATTATTCCTCACACCTCCAGAGAGGCATCCAAGCTGAAGAGTAGCAGTGGGCTCGGTCCTCACAGCAGGCTGGAGTGAAGCAAAGGTTTCGAACAGGTATTTTGGACTGATGCATCCAGACCACAAAAATGTTGAATTGTTATGGGCTGACCAGGAAAAAATTAGTAACATCTTGGTTCACACAGTGAAGACAGAGGAACAAACCTAAATGGCTCCCTACAAAGATCTGCTGCAAACACACAGGTGTGAATAGCTCAGCATATGTAAGGACTGTTCAAATTTCAGTTCTCTGTGGGGCTTGCAGCAGGGGCAGGTGGGGACCTACTGTACAAACAATCCTTTTGTGAATTACCAGCAGAACCAGATTTTTTTCTTTTTTTCAGAAAACGACCTCTCCGTTTCTCATTACCACAGAAAGCCAAAACCACATATATATGTTTGCTCTTTACTCACTGTGGCCATTATGAAAATGCATCTTTTCTTCTTCTGGATCTTGCTTAGCCTTGCTATAGCCACATCGCCTGGGAAAAAAAAACCACAACAAAAGATATTTTTGTCTCTGATATGTCAGAACTCCATTCTTTACTTTGAATCATGTAATTCACAAAAACCCAGAGCAGTGACGAACCCAACCTCTCTAGTGGCTGTATTGCTGCTGTCCCAGTTTTAGCTCATCAAACTACCTGCAAGTTTCCTAATGGGATTCAGGGCTCAAGGCCCATGGATTTTCAATTGGACTTGTGTTTCCAAATCCCATAGATGCTTCTGAACAACTCCGCTCTACCTGACATCTTATGCAGCTATTATTAAGAAGAAAAGAAAGCAGGAACAGGAAGGACAATGAAAGGAGAATGGGATGAGACATTAGAATCGCAGAAAAAAAATCTCCTGGACTGCAGAGCTTTTGCAGGCACTGTGTTGTATGTCTTGCATGCTGCCCTTCATCCACTGTACATTTGCACAGACCTTCAAATTATGATATTTCTACAAAAAAAAGGCCTTGTGCAAACATTAGCACCCAATACACATGCAAAATAATGGCTTAAAACAAAACCAAACAAAACCAAACCAAACCTGCCTCACTGCCTTCAGGTGTCTCCTATGTAATGCTGGCTCTGCAGAGCATTTCATGCACATGTCCTGTCTTTCCACAGGGGAGCTGTCATTCATGGAACCCCCTCTGCCCAGCAGCAAAAGGATGAAAAAAGGCAAGCTGCCTGACCTATCCTGCTCCCACCTTAGCGCCAGACAGTGGAAGGATAGTGCTGAATACCACCATGGAGCTACAACCACAGTCATGTGGAAGATACATCTCCCCCAGAGCATCCTCCATTTTTGGTTGCTCATCCCTGACTCTTCATTCTTCTCATTGGTTTTCTAGGTGATAGTTTTGCATTAGCATTAACTGTTTGCTTTGGTGGCATTTCTGAGATGTGCTTCACTTGGACAACTACACAGGAAGCCCCAAGATGACTGTGCAGGCAAGAAAAGTTGCTATACGCACACACAGACATTTAAAAATACGGGATGAGGTATGAAAGATGCACATATATATACCCATCTTCCCAAGGACCTGATAATATAACTGGATACAGGAACTGAATCATCCTTACAACAAACTGCATGAAGGTGAGACTGAAGGACGCTGCTTGGTAGAATGAAAAACCTGGAACAGACACCTGCAAGCCAGCCAGAAAGCAGTGGAAACACTAGCTGGCACACCTCAAAGAAAGCCTCGAGCTACTAAGAAGCCACTTAGAGAAATCTCTCTTCCATTCCTTCTGTGATTTTTGAGCTGGGGGCATGTGAGCACTCCAGCATCACTCACAGCAAGGAGAAGCATATGATTAGCAGGAACAAAACTGCAATTAGGAGGAGGCAGTAACAGGCATCTGCATGAAACATGCCCTCAGCATGAAGTCCTATTACAGGGAACTGCTCTCTGCCCAGACGCAAGGGGCCAAGCAGCCTTTTGGCCATAGGATTCTGGCACTGGGTTTGTGAAATGAGCACAATTACAGACAAAAGCCTGGACATGATGAGACCCCACCACTGAGCTGGACCCAGCAGAGCTGGATGCCGGACAGTTGAGGAGGGGAAAAGCAACAGGAGCTTCTGGGGCTATTCCGGGGAAGAGGAAGCTTACCTTGGGGACAAAGGGAGACCTGTGCCACAGGGAGAGGAAGGAAAAAGATTGCAAAGGTTGTGCAAGCGCAGGGAAATGGATCAAGAAGACAAGGGAAGGCTGGCAGGCAGTCTGGGAACGCAGGCAGGGAGATAAACAGGTTGCACTTGATAAACAGCCAGGCTATACATGCAGGGCATGATTTCAGCAACAGCAAGCAAGCTGAGACCGTAACACTTTGATGCAAACCCCACAAGAACAGCACTGAGGTGCCAAGAGATGTGGCTCACTTATCTGCATGTCATTAGCTCATTCCCTTGCTCTAAAAGCAGCAGTGCCATTTCCTGAGATGGGGTCCTGCATAATTAACTCAAAACCTAAGCACTAGGTGTACATGGAGACCCTGGGAGTAAGGGCCATTCCAAAGCACATTCTGGTGTCCGCAAACCCTTGCTGAGAATGGATTCTTCTTCTTCATATGACCTTCCCTTCTAAGTAAATAAGCTAGAGAGATGAGTCTCAGTATCAAGTCCCACTTCTGGCAACGCCAGTTTTTTCTGCTGCAAGTGGCCAAAGTTCCATCAGTTTTCTGTAGAACTCGTTTTTCGGGATGGAGGCATCTGACTCAATTTTCCTTTTAAAAATACACAAATATGTCAATTCATCCTTCTACCAAATGCACATATCCAATACTTCTTCTGTTTGCCTTTTGGAGCAAATGCCCTTATCTTTTCTTCAGGTATGGAGCACTTTGCCTGTAAAAATGCTTTTCTAACACCATCTTTTCTATGATCTGCTTCTCCTGATTCTCTGACCGTAACTACAGAGGAGACAGAAACACATCAACCCCTGCATACAGCGATCCAAGCACACCTTGATGCACAACAATCTGTGTTTTTTTTACTGCCCATGGACACACTCCAAGGGCCAGTGCAAACCAGTTGGCTGCAGCTGCCCCCTGCTCTTGAGCTGGGTAACACATACAGCAGCACATCACATTAGCATAGGAAATCAGGCTCCAGGACGCCTAAAGCATCATTAAAACAAGCCTTGACAAGACATGTCAAAGTGAAATGGCAGCGAGTTGACTGTGACTGTCAAGCAACAGTTGGGTGTCACTAACAAAGCTTGCTGCAAAACCTGCCACCACTTGTGCCCTTTGCACACTTTCTCAAACTACCCAGAGTCCACGCTGACTGGGGCTAAACCGCTCTTCTTTCATTCTTGACCTTCAGATGCTTTAAATAACACACACGGGCATTTTTTTCTCCTTTCTTCCCCAGCTAAATCCTATAAAAATCTGCAATTCCAGGTTAACAGTCCCGAGTCACTTTGTGAATCTTACTAGCAGATCAAAGTATCTGAATATTGTGGCTTTGCAATATATTTTGGGAGGGAAAAAAGCTCTCAATTGTTTGCAAAATAATCCATTTCTGCATGTGCATTTGCTCTTAATATTTATTGGCAAAGCTGTGAGTCAAAAGCTCTGATGGAAGACTCATTCTCTACTTTATTATCACTACACAAACCATAGATTTCCTATATCTTTTCTGTATCACGCACAGCAAAAGCATAAAGATCCTGACACTCGCTTCATCTCCCACCGAGCTGGAGACACTCAGCCAAAGAGTTAATGTAATTCAGCAGCACACCTGAATCTCAATTCATTTACTCCTGTTGTGGATTTGTCCCAGTTTCTCTATGTAGAAAGCAGATGTCTTCCTTGCACAGCTCTGTGTTTTTCAATAAAAGTATCAGAGGTAAAAAGAAAAGTGAGACTTTAAATATTCTTAAGGCATCATGTCTTATTTAAAAACTACTTGCAGATTGGCAGGCAGCTCGTAAAATATTTATGGAGCAGATTATAAAAGTGAGGTTGTAAAATGATCCCTATATAGGTTTATAAAATATAAAACGGACAGGTAGAAAGATGAAGAATCCAGCTGGGAAACCAATGCCCACTACCTTGCATGACAGAAGCCAATTCACAGAGAAAAATCCTTCATGAAGTGAGGCAGAAAGATGCTTGCTCTCCTTGGATTGATGGAGATTCCTTTGTTTCTGCCCTGTGCTTCAGGATACCCTTGCTGGGTTGTGTGTGGCCCTTTGGGAACACTCAAGGCATTCCCCTGAAAAATATAGAATGCCCAAGGGAAAGAGTTTTCATCTCCCTAGCTACGGCCACCATTCCGGTCACAACCCAGGCAAGACACAGCCAGGGGACTGTGAACATGGACCTTGCATGTCAGTCCCTAGGTGGTGATGTGGAAGAATCTTTTTTACAGGCATAGGCCAAAGCATTTCAGCACACAGCCAAGGTATTACTGGAAATGCAGGTGGGGACAGCACTGAGACACCCCTGATGAGGAAGGGCCTTCACCTAGCCAGGTGCAGTCAGTACCATCGAACAGGTTGTGCCCAGAAGCAGCATGCAATCTCCCATCCCAGTCTTGCAGAGACTTACAGATGTATTTAATCTCTTAAATATGAGATAAACAAAGCATATGCACTTCTCTGAAACAGAGACAAAACATTTTTTTTTCCAGGGGTGAGACCTTCACTCAGAAGCACGTCTTTTACAATAAAACAACTCAGAGGAATGCTTCCAACCCATCTCAAGCTGTCACTTTACAGGAGGTTTGCAAGGACTGCAAGGTTGTTGTTTACAAGGGGTTAGTGCTTATTTCAGACTATTTGTTCCAAGATGTTAAAGCAATGAAGCTGCATACGTGTTGCAGGGCAGGATTGTGTTCCATGCAGAGGAACAAACAAACATGGATCTGTCCATCTGGCCAAGATCCTGTATCCTCAGCTCATGTGTAGGGACAATAACTTGTTCAGTAAATAGCTTTATCCTTGATAAACAACACTGATACTTAGAGCCAGAGGCAAAAGCCTAGCACTAGTGTTGTTAGTCTGTGTTCAGCATTTGCCTTTGCTGCTTGCAATCCTAGAAGAAATTCAGTATCAAAAACCAGGGAATACTCAAGGGACTGGTGTAAACTGAACAGCTTCTGCACTGGAAGTTGCTTTCCATTTTTCTGTTCACTTTCCTCCTGCACAAGATTGAAAGAGCAGTAAAAGGTCTGGTGATGACAAGCAAAGACCTTCAGCTCAGTTCACAGATAGAGGACATGGCTGGCCTGAGATGAATGGGACAGATTCCCTTACAAAGGGCGGCAGGCTCACAATTTTCTCAGCTGCTTTCCCAGCACTGCTGACCCCCTCTACACTGTGCGATCCTTTCTTTGACCTCTGATTAACTTGGATGCCTTACAAAGGAAGCTTCACAAATCCAGCAGTGGTATTTTTAGCCTTTAGTCTTTCCCGGCCTTTGCGCTGAATGACTCCTTGCTTTCCTAAGCCACTGCCAGAACAATTAAAAGTAATTTAAACAAGATACCATTTTCCCCTGTTGCAGGAAGCTCCCTCTGAAGTGATTTCCATAAATCTCTCTAAAGATGTTGTCGTGCCTTCCCATAGCACAGCCAATGGCATCCGTGCCTTGAAGTAACTTTTCCCATTTCCCCCTCCCAGTTTGCTGCCATATTAGTCTCCCTGCACCTTAGGAGGAAACTTGCAGAGGGTGTTTTCCAGGTCAGCCAAGTTCTCCTTGTGTGTCCCTCTTCTTCAAAGCCATCCAGTCCAATCCTGGTCTTCTCTGAGAACTATTTTCCATTGCTGTCACATTCTGGTTGGGGGCCTTGTGGAGGACATTTGAAGCACAACTTGCAGAGAGGGACTGCTTCTGCACTGCTGCCACAGGCATGACAGACAACAGAAGTACTGTAAAGTTTTCTTTCAGAGCAATCATTGCCAAAACAGTGGTCCACATACCAGAACAACTTTTTACAGGCACACACTTTGAGCTGAGCATCCTTGCTTGCTAACTCTGCTCTTAAGCACTGAAAAGTCACAAAAAGACAAGTAAAAAATGCTCCACCAGGAAGCAAAACCAAAACTCAAACTCCTCCTTGTTTCAGGCCTCTATCAAAATAGAAATATAGCACCAGAGGACCCAGAAATAGTCCACCTTAGTGACCACTGTGCCCTACAGCAAGCGACTGCACCACGACCCAACTACCACCATGCAAAGCCTCAGCATCCCCCAGAAAACACAGCAGAAGAGTTCCACACCTCTCACCAGCAATGCTGAGAAAACTTCCCAGCTTAACAATGCATGTGGGACGTCTCAGAAGTTCAGTGGTCTCAAGCAGCTATCTGATGGGGATAGTGATTACATGCGTCTCTTAGGAGGCTTAGGAAGATCTCTGCCCACACAAATGTTACAGTCAATTCTTCTTTGGGAAGCAACTCAACTTGCATCCAGTCAAACCAACAGAAATTAAAATCACCCCTCCTTTGTCTAGTTACAAAAGAGGGCAGAGTACAAGAGAGCAGAGAGTGGGGAAGCAGCCCAGGTGGTGGCAGAACAGGACAGCATGCAGCATGGCCACACACCTCAGGGCACCCGCAGAGATATGTCCAATGCTGCTGGAGCATATCGTGGGCAAGCAGCACCATGTCATTGCTGGGCATGTCATACACTGACACCTATGTCCATGACATACAGATCATTCCACTGACATGCATGTCATGTGCCACTAACCACCTTTGCACTCCTTCCTGCCCCCTGCCTCCTCTCTGGGGGCACATAACCTCCCCACTGGCCCCTCTGGATGACAAGAAGCAGAACCTGATGGGTGTCCAGCATACGTGATGTTTTATTAGACACCTGGTGCAGTGTCTGGATTGCCCATGGCACAACAGAGCAGGTTTTAGCCCCTGAGATCCCTGCTCTTGCTGAAGATACACTCTGCTTCGGGTCACACTATTTCCCGTTGTTGAGAGAGACAAGCTGGGTACAGAGATCAGATGAGAAAGTGATTTCCAGGCCAATGCAAGAAAGGAAGGGAGAGGCAGACTGTGCACAGAGAACACGGACGGAGGACATGAAGTAGGAGCCAGCACGGGTGGGAACACTGACCATGTTAGGCTTGGATAGGCAACAGCACGCAGAGAAGAAGCCCACCCACAGCCATGATCGCAGCAACTGAAAAGCAAACAAAAAGGCCCAGGGTAAGGAATAATCCCACCACCCTGGCAAGGTGCAAATACATTCGCAACATTTCTATTTGTATTTCTTCCTTCTTATTGCAATTATTATTTGGACCTGAACACCCTGGGCTGCAAAAATTTCATTGTATATGCTACTGTTGGTGAAAAATGCCTTGGGGAGGGTGTCTAGATCCTGGTCCTGTCAAGTAATTAACCATGTGCTTCCTGTACTTGAGTACCACCATCAGGATTAATGGGGCCACCCATGTGCTTAAACTTAAGCACCTGCCTTGAAGCAGGCTAAGTGACTTTTTTCCACCCGTGTGCATGTGGTACAATTACAACTGCCTTTAAAAAAGGAAAAGCACTGGATGAATATGAGTCCTGCTTTTGCAGATCCTCATGCATGTGTTCACAGAGCCCTTTCTGCATCTCCTTGTATCAGGGAAGGTTTGCACACGTTAGGTATCTGCAGAAGCAGGACCTTGTGAGTCATTTGAGAGCATTCAGCCTAAATAAACTCAAAATACAGTGAGCTGAAAGGCACTCCATGCACCCACAGCTTGCCTTTGAAGGCTGCTCAGCCATTACTTTAATCAGGCTTTGCCTGGCATCAGTTCTCAACCCAGTGCTGGCTGCACCTCAGTAATAGCCCTTTATCCTTTTCAGAGAACTTGCACAGACAATTTTTCTGTTACCAAATCTGTTACAATAGTTCATCCTGGAAAAGAACATAGTGCAGAAGAAACAACAGGAAGGACTTCAGTACAAGCAGGAGCCCAGTGGTGCAGGTATACTCCAATTAAAGTCAGCTGAAGATCTCACTCTTCATTTCTCCTCGGTCATCACAACATGTCATTCTTGAAAAAAATCCTGTGTACGTCAGATTTTGATACAGCATGACTTACAATGCCTAAATACATTAAAATAGTTGATTTAGACAAAATTAACGTTCTGCAACTGCATTGCCTTAAATTATGATGCAAAATAACTTCAGGCATGCAATGGTTTACTGAATTATACACTGGATTATGTGCTTACTTAAATTAAAACTGGTGAAGAATGTCTTCTAAGCTGCTTTTGCATCAGCAAAACAACTTGCTAACATTTTCTAAACAGCAATGCCAATATCTCTTACTGTAATTAACAATATTTTCTATTTTCACAATGTCCCAGCTTGTTCAGTCATACTAATAGGGAAGCAGATCATCCTTCACTAAACCACTCTACAGATCCGAATTAACACCAGAGATCCAAAACCCAAAGGCACACAAAGGGAACCCAAGCAGGATATCTTGAGTCAATTTTGCCATTTTCTTCTTTTAACCTTGCAGGATTTGAGTGCAGGGAACCAGTTCACCTCCAGAAGATCAGTTTGGCTTATGTTTCAGCTGGGAGGTCTTTTCCCCCAGGCATTTTCTAATGGTTGCTGCCATCAGACCTTCCCACACCTCCACACCACTCAGCATGCAAAGTCAATCTTTTCCAAACAACTGTTCAATTAACCTGAAAAGCAACCACTTCCTTAAAATGAAAAGAGCTCACTGTTTCCTTGAACAAAGAAAACTCTTTGAGACCTCATCAGCAACAGGGCTGATGCGAGACAAAATCAGTTCCCTGCACTGAATCCAGAGCACTTCAGATCTCACTCTCATTATATGGGGTAAAACAAAATGTTCAGGTGCAAGAGAAACATACTTCAGTGTGGCCTTGCTCCTGCAAACCCATCAGCTGTGCACTTGTGGTCAAAATACTCAGAGGTTTAGCATTAGGGGAAATCTAAAGCACTTAGAAACAAACTAAACTTGATCAGCAGACAATAAAATTCACTTTCCGGGCCAAGGAGCACTTGAATAGGTAAAGGAACTTACTAATTGGTCTGAACAGTCAGGACAAAGGAAGATTTATTACTACTTGTGTTAAAAGAACGGCTTGATTTGCTAGATATAAGTTCAAAATATAAAAATCCTGAGGCAAATAAAAGCAATGTTAAATTCCAGCAAAGTCATCATGCATCTTGTGGCCATTGGATTTGGGTGCTGATGGCTTCTAAGAGGGGCCCAGTTCCCACCTCCTCATTTCCTGCAGGAATTTCTTAGTCTAGAAACTGAGGAGCTGAAAATAAAAGCTTTCCAGACAAGATCAAATGGTATGGATAAGATTAAAATGCTGCTTAAAGAAATCCACCTGGACCTCTCCAAGGTTTTAGGATCTTTAGCCAGCAAACTGACCTATATTGGAGAGCAGAGTTGAACCAAGCACTGCATACATCAATTTTATATGCAGAGTCTCCTCCAGCCTCAGTGAATCAACCAACAGACTATGAGGAGAGCTTGTAGGGGCTGGTCCTGCTCAGGTATCCCTCTGATCTGCTGCAGGATAACAGATGACATGTCTACATAACAGCAAGAGTTATTGAGAAAACACCTGCAGCGTCCAATCCCCTTTGCTGGGAAAGAACAGGCACTGAGGCGACACTATCTCCAAAAGCCAAGCTGGCTTGAAACAAGGTGTGACACCTGCTTCTAGCCCTGGCTTCAAGGAAAGGGCTGCAGGTGGGCAGAGAAAATGTAGAGGAGCATGGAGCTGCAGTGACACCTCCAGGACCTCTGTGGCCTGCTGGCACTGCCCTGCCCCTTGGCCAGCCCAACTCTGCTGCTTTCAGTTATCTCAGGCACACAGAGACAACACTCCTCCAGTTCTAGCTAAGGTGACCCCCACAATGCTTATGTGGATTGCAAACCCAACTGTCCAGAGAGCAAACTTTAATAAACCTGTGCGAGGAGCACTTATCAACACCCTTGGCATTGTTTCAAACCCTGGGCTTGGTTAATGAAATGTATATATATCATGGACCCCAGCAACTCTGCCTGCAATTAATGTAATTAATTTACCACAAGTCTGCAGATGACCCAGAGAGCATTTGGAATTAAACTACATTTTTAATGGCTAGATAGAATTCAGAGAGGCTCTGCCATATATAGATGTGGCTTTTAAGAGTTATAAGTTGAAGTCTTGGAATCATAAATGAAATGATAAATGAAAGTCTCGTTTGTTGCTTTTAATAAGCTGTTCTAATGGGATGTTCTTCAGAGGCTTGCAATTAAGAGACTGAAATACTTGAGGGTGCCTGGGAAGATTTTTCTAATCCTTCATGCAGCCTTGAGTGATGGTAATGATTGCTTCCTGCATCTCCAGGTCAGGAGGCCAGCGCTACACCCAGCAATTCCTGAGTCAACATGCTTGCTCTAAACATCAGAGAAGCAGCATTACACACTGTGAGCTGCTAGGAATGTATTCCCATTTTGCCCTGAACTACACAAATGTTTAAGGAGTCACCTGCTCTTCCTGCTGAGCTATCCTAGTTCACACGTTAAAGCACGTCTCTGCACTGTTCAAGAAAAACTGAGAATGCAGAAGGCCAAGCAGATGATATCTATGCAGTCACTATGGGGAAGGAAAGCAATGTCCTCAGGGAAAGGAACTGCACTTGGAAAGACCTTTGGCATTACACTTTTCTATGACTAAGACATAAGAAAGCAGAGATAACCTTTTTTCTAGGTAAGAGGCCAAGTGCCGCTACATGACAAAGCCCCAGGAGAGGTCACGCTTCTGATTTCAAAGCAAGGTGGAACACCCACATATTCAGAAGTGCAGAAGGACAAGAGTCTGACTTCCTTCTTCATTCTCTACCCACTCCACAGCCGAGAGAAGATACTGTAAAATCCCACTTTCAAAGACTACATACACATGGGGTGCTCAGCGGGAGCCTCAAGCTGCTATGAATTCAAGCTTGAAGGGCAGCCCAGTTCCCTTCTCCAAGTGGAAACATGACTTGCACAATGCCATCAAGCAAATCATCTGCAAGAAGGCAAGGAGGTTTCATCACTTACAACTGCACTGCTCCTCATTTTCCCTGCTCAGACAAAGCTTGTGCTGGTTGCTTATCTGTTCATGACACTCCTCCTGGCCCATTTCCTTGGCTGCTGCCAGAAGAACTCGGAAATAACTTGGAGCTTAATTACAGATTTGGTCAACTCTCACCTTCTGTCTGGGCCAAAGTCATCTGAAGGCAGATTAGCCTGGGTCACTAAACCCACCCTGAAACTGCAGAGCGCAGACTGGCTTGTGGAGCCTGGCAAGTTTGCACTAAACCAGAAAGTGTTTAGTATAGAAGAGGGATGAGGTGTTGGAGCAGCCAAATTTGACAAGCTGATCTTGACAGGATGTTAGAGATTGGTGCTACAGGCAGTAGACTTCCACACCAGCCCTAGGAAGGTGTGCAGAAGGGTGCACGGGAGCACTCTGCCTTCAGAGAGCAGTACTGTACACCAGTGCTGCTCCTCTCTGGGAAAATGCACCAGCATAGAGGCTGTTAATAGGATGGAAGTGCTAAAAACCTTGACCTCAACAGAAGCAGGACCAGACCCTGCCTGGTCTTGGTGGATGGGAATTTTGACTTGGCAGAGCAACAGCTTCCTCAACAAAATCCTTCCTCTTGTCAGGTGAATCGTGGGGAATATTTGGCAGTAGGCAGCATAATAAAGTGGCTATAAATCACAGGAGACAATGTCCTGCAGGAAGAAGGAAGAGCAGGCAAGAATGTAGAGATAAAAATCCTTTAAAAAGTCCCAAATAACAAAAATTGTGACTCATGCTGGAAAAATCCTCTATGAAAACCATTATCTATAGACTGTCTCCCATTTCCTAAGGAAATATTGAAAAAGCAAACTATTTTAAGCCCTTACACAGCTTGGAAAATAGGATGGGGGGAGGCTGTGGAAAAATTCATCTATTTTGACCTTCCACATCACAGAAGGTTGCAAACACTGTCTCAGGACCTAGGATATACACCACGATCTTTCACCTTCTCTATTCCCTGAAAGTCACTTTTTAACAGGATGCACATATTTGTGTCCAGAAAGCAGCCCTCTGCCACCACAGGCATGGATATTTAAAAGTCTAAATCAGCTAAGGTCAAGGATGGATACGCTGGTGTAAGAGCCTCTAATTGCCAATACCCAGGTGGCAAGACTTGTCTTTGCTTTGACTTTCAAAGGCTAGCTCCTTGCCAGGAGGAGACTTGCTATATATGCATGACACAGGGAGAAGGGCAGTTTTTTGTTGCTTCAAATTTTTTTTCCCTAAGTTCTATGAAAAGCTCCCTCTGGTTCTTTGGAAGATCACTTGAGATGGAAAGGTCATCCATAATGGGTAGTTGGCTATAAATGCAGATGCACAGTTGACTTAGCTGTTTTGAACAGCTTTTGCAAACATGCACAGCACTGACCTAATATCTTCCCCACTTTACTCTGCAGAAGCTCATGCTTTTGTTTGGTACTGCGCAGCCTGAAAGCCTGGGGGACTGGAGGGACCAGCAGTCTCTTAACACTCACCCTAAGACCTTGTCTGTTTTGCAAAGAGGGCTGGGTCTGAAGGACAAAAGATGGGTACTGCTCTGGGGCAGTTGGTCTCCTCCCCAGACTGCTGGAAACCTGGCTCCTTACCTCAGTTTGTAGGAGAAAGAGACTGAGGCCACACAACAACAACTGAGGCACTTTATTGCTCCCTGTGAGATGGAGCGAAAAGATCTCTGACACTGGATTGTCTGACACAGACTTTAAAATAAAAGTCAGGAATGATTTTAGATTAATACATGCTTTAATCAGGAACAGTAATGGTAACTGACATCTAATTCATGCATTGCTAGGAAAGCAAAATTTATAGCTTTGCTCTATCTGTAAAATGCACTGCGGTTTTGAGAACACATAATCCTAACAAAACAAAGATAATAACAACTCCGTGTTCTTTAATTCAATACTTGTAGCTGGTTTAATAATAGATTTTCAATCCACTTCTCTTTTTTATGCTGAGACAACTACAGTCTGATTTAGTGAATCTCTTTGATTTGTAATCCTGATTGTTATATTATTAATATGCCCTTGATGCAAGGAGCAGGATAACTTAAAAAAGTGATCAGCTATTTGGCTTGGCATTTATGACCTTGGCCAGAGGACGTGTTATTTACAGGAAGTTTCCTCGAACATCTGCAAGTAAATCAGCTCTGAAATGCAGCTTAATTGTTTAGGGTAAAGCACATTTAGTTTCAAATTCCCAGGAATCTCCAGCTTCAGAGGCAAAGTGCATTTCCACAGATGGACGCTGACATGTGGAAATGCCACCACGACTACTGTTCAACTGACCTTTGGTTTAGGGCCAGCTGCCAACGGGAAATGCCAAGCTGTTACTTAAATTCATTCAAAAGAAGCGAGAAAACTGCAGAGACTTGAAAGCAAAAAAAAGGGGAAGAGGTGTGGTCCTGCCTTTGGGAACCTAGCAAAAAATAAAAAGCCTGCAGCCTCCTGCAAACTCCTCAGCCCTGTGGCTGGAAACTACTTTCAGAACTGCCAAGAGCAGGACGACAATCACTTCGCACTCCAGAACTGCTCTCAAGTCTATGCTCGCTGTAGCCTGGGATTGGGAGGACAGGTACAAAGAGGTGCCATACAGCATCCTAGGGAGGAATACCCTGAGGCATCCAGGGCCTCTCAGGGACCCAGAAGTATCCTGAAGCCAGCACAGAGAAGCCTATTTGCAGGAGCTGGCCAGGCCACATCCTCAGTGCTGCAGAGCAAGAGGGTTTTTCTCCTTCTCCTGCTCTCTCACATCAACAGAAAAGATAGAGCCTGAGCTTTGCACAGCTTGTTTGGTGTGGCAAGCAGCAGTGATTCCAGGTGGAGTTCAAAATGGCTGTTTTCCTAATAGCAAATACAGGAAAGAATTAGGGAAGAAAATGCAACCCCCTGGAACCAGACACTGGCACAACATAACCACTCTGGAGATACAGGAAAACATCTTCCAGAAACAGGTTAACTGCTTCAGAAAGGGATTATCTCATGACTTGGAACACGTTTATTGTCCCTGCTGTCACAGCAGGAGAGTTACTCTGCAAATTGTCTTGAATCCATATCCAAGGCAAAGCAGCATGAGTGATACATCTCAGTGGCATGTCTGCTTTCTTCCAAACCAGAGCAATTTCTTTGTTTTGCTTGGTTTAATTTCAAATTATCTGTCATCTTTCTGGATTTTTGGGGTTTATTCTGCTGTTCTCAGGAGTCACTCAGTGTACTACATGGGCTTTAAAATCCATGGGAACTCAAATCGGCTGAGAAGCCCTGTGGTTTTGAAGTCAATTTTCTAATAATGCACCAAACCTTGGTGCTGGAAGCTTCTCCACCAGCTCCAACTAAGGGACTGTGGTGTTTTCAGTTAGGGGAGGGTATGAAAGGCAAAAATGGATGAAGAGCTCAGCTCCATGTGCCTGTCCTTCCCAAACATCCAGTGTGGCACCATGGAGAAGGTCCCAGAAACCGGCAGCTGCCCTGGGGTCCACAGAGGGAGGTGTGAGTACAAGGTAGGAGGATTAAGGTACCAGCAGAGGCAGCAGTAAAACTCTAGCCAAAAGAGACAAGGGCTTTTATAAGCATGCCAAGAGATAAAGAGCTGAGAGGAAGCACATCCTGGAAAGCACATTAGGCAAAAGGACAGAAAGATGTAACTAATGAGAACTGCTGACAAATGGCTCAGGATTTGCAATTGCTTGCTGAGATTAGAGAGAGTAGCAGTGAAAAGGAGATCTGCAAGGGTACATCCTCCTCAGAGGGGTACTGAGTGCTTGCCAGTCACTGTGGAAAGAGCAAGAGCTACTGGCAGCCACATAGTTGTGATTTCCTATGGCCACAGAGGGATGTACATTCCTCCACCTGTCATTCAGCCTCTAGACTCTTCCTTGCAGAAGTGCCAGGTGACATCCACGGCTTCCCTACAGTCCCACCTGCATTCTCTGATTTGCACCAAAACAAGCACACATCCAGGCTGGGGGAAAGCCAAGGTCCACATCCACCTGCTCTGACTGAAGACGAATTTCAATCACAACTGCTAGCCTTTAAGGAGAGATTTGAATCTGGTCTAGAGTGTTCAGAGCCAAGTCTTTTGACCACAGCTTTCCTGCAGGCCCTGGTGTGAATTACCTGTAGCCGTTTACTCACCCCCCACTTCTCTCTGCTGCTGCATGCTTCTCATGCAGACAGGAGCATTTACTTTTCCATTTTTAAGCCAAACAAGTCACTCAAAGCAGACAACAGGAGCTTGAACAGCTGAGCTGGAAGAGACTGTCAGTCTCTGACCTTGAGTGGAGAAGAGTCTGGCAGCACACTTACCTTTCAAGACAGGAAATAACTGTGTCCATGTCCTTTCACGGATGCCTTGTGCCTGGGGACTGAGTTGCTCAGCCTGGCAGGATTTCACTGCTCTGCATTTGCAGACTGATACCTTACCTCCTCTCAGAAATAAGACCCTCAACCAACAAATACAGTGCATTTCCTCTGCATCTGTAACATCTCTTAATGCTTACAATATCCCGTAATTTACAGCCACCTTGCTAGACCTGAGCTTAAGAGAGACCTGTATCATAAAAGCAACTGTAGGCTGATGGGTACCTTAGAAGCATAAATGTTTACTTTGCACTGAAAACAATTTCAGTCTTATCAGTAGATGTACTTCACATTGCTCTGTGGAGTACTACACATTGCTTGGTGTACTTCACATATGCATGGAGGATGTTGCATTGTTTGACCACTGCCACTAAAAAAATGTACTGATATACATGTAGAATATGAAGAAAGTGCCTTCTGTGCTGGCTGCCAAACAAGTTTAATGTTGCAGTACAAACTTATCCTGATAAAAGCCAGATTTTGCCCCAGTACCACAGTCTCCTGTTCATCAAAAAATTCCATCAACTTCCATTAGAGATGTCAAGGATGGTATAGTCCAGGCTTTCATCACTTGCCTATGTTTAAGCACATGAGAAGTCAATGGGATGGTTTGAAGCAGAGTGTCTTCCTCTGTGGGGGAAGCTCTCTGTAAGATTTACTAACACTTGGGAAACACATTAGTATCCTACATGCGAGAAATGAAATCCAGTAGTATCCTACATGCGAGAAATG
Organism: Drymodes brunneopygia; assembly: GCA_013400955.1. Taxonomy (NCBI): domain Eukaryota; kingdom Metazoa; phylum Chordata; class Aves; order Passeriformes; family Petroicidae; genus Drymodes; species Drymodes brunneopygia. Next base: position 785,112 of record VZTZ01035714.1, on the reverse strand, counting down.
AAATCCAGATCTGACCAAAATGTGGGGCATTTGGCCGTTTCGGTGGGTTTATTCTCATTTTCTTTGCGAGTGTTTTCCTGAATCAAGTTTTCTCTGAGAGCAAAGTCCATTGCAAGCTCTGAGTGCAAACACATGGGGCTGGTGGTATTTTACCTGTAATAACATGTTCTGCTTATTTTTAAAGGAATGTGAAAACACTCCAGTGAGGATCAAGCCAAATAATCAGGGCCAGCCTATACACAGATGAAAATCATTGGGAAGTGAACTACATCTGCGAGAGTGCCTTTGTCATTCCTGCTTGTCCAAACAGATCAATCAGCCCATTCTCGTGCTGTTTTACAGTGCTACTGCTTGACAGCTTTGTTCATATGCTGCTTTTGCCTAAATCGCACTAATCAGCTGGCCAGATAAAAGTTATTACAAAAGTTGAAGAAGTATAAATACACGGCTTCTTCTCTTACCTTCCGCTGAGAAGGAAACCGATAACAACAGCCAGCAGAATGACTCCCACTGTTACAGACACAACAATTATAGGAATCTGGCTCTGGTCGCTGGATGCAGCTACTGCTGAGATGAGAAACAGAAAATGGAGATTAGGGTTAAAATAACAGTCAGCACTCATACGAGTCTTTCTAGTGAGGCTGTCAGCGAGGTTTCAAGTATTAACAGTTAGTTTCTTCTTTTACGGTTTGTGTATCCCCCCTTTGCTGTCTGTTTCTAGTTTGGAAAGGATATGGGTGGAAAGGAAACAAAACCACACGCGACACTAATCCAAAAACCCAACGAGATTGCATCTCATTGCCCAATTCAGAAACCGAAGTGTTGCAGAATGCAGCCTTTGAGTTTGTGAACTCAAGTTTTTCTCCCTGAATTGGCTGCATTAGAAATCAAAGATGAAAACCCAACAGGCTCTCATTTGGATGAAAACCCAATAGTCAGAGAGAACATTTATGGAATGTTATTGTTAACAGACATAAGCAAAATCTACAAGATATAAAGAATTACCTGCACTTTTAAGAAGCTATAAACAATTATAAACTCCTCATGGCATCTCATGCATCATATGGCCATAGGATGCAGTCTGTAAAACAGGAATTTGCTAAGACACATACACTGGTTGGTCTTTTTTATTGGCCAAAATTCAGGGAAGCAAAACTCTTCCAGCCTGTGCCTTCTAAGGAGCTGTCCTGTCAAAAGGCAGGAGACGAATCCTGTGATAAAGATGCTAGTAGAAAAGTTAGGAAAGCTGATCTAGAACTGAGTTTTGACACAGGTCAAGTAAGAGCAGGTGAGCAAGCTCTGGTAGACTAAAATGGAAATGCTAATACCACTTGTATCTTGTTTATCTGCCCTACAGCAGGGGAAGGAGCCCATTTCTCCCTAGGAGAGTTAGTATGTGGGGTTCTCCAAGCAGAAACCAAAGTCTCCTCACCCTGCCCTCTTTGCTGCCAGCTTATTTAGGTGCATGTATGTAACCACCCCAAATCTCACATCTTCCCTGCAAAACCAGCTCCCTGGCACAGGCACCACTGCTCTGTGGGGGAAAACCTCATTAGAGCTCTTAACCTCGTGCCAGCCCAGGATGAAGCTACATCCACCCCAGAGAGCAGCAGGAATTGACTGCATACTGAAGAAGCCTTTAACTAAATGACTGAACTAAAAAAGGGTCCTTAGCACAGGATTAACGTTATGAAGGCTATGAAATAACTGATTATAGTCCCATATTAATTGTTAAAGGAAAAGAAAGACAGAAAGGTATGGCATTAAACATTGATCTGCACTGGCTTCAAGTAGCTCTTCACATGGGAGCTCTCCGGTGCTTAACCACGAGCGGGGTGGATCTGCTACAGCAATGTAAGCGGTTTCAGAAGGATTGGTCCTGATACATTAAATATTTAATGCTAACTGCTCCAAACCCCTGCCATCATCCAGAGATTTTATTAGCCTCACAAAGTTATGGGGTCTCCTTAAGATGGTGTTTTATTGCTTTCTTGACAAAATAATTAAAAAGAAAAACATTTAGAGGAGAACATTAGGCAGCAATTGGTGTTTTTCTTGCACAGCTCAAGAGATAGGGAAATGAGATAAATTCTGCTGTGATCTATGGCAGATGAAAAGCCTGAATTTGTATGCCAAGCTGGGACTTGCTGCCATTCAAAGTCAGGGACACACACACCTGCATTACCCCTTCTCAGCTTGGTGATATGTTCCTACTCCTGCCCAGCAAACTAGCTAGATTAGCTCACTTACCCAGCCAAAATCCAGCTTTTGGCAAGGTCAGTTTCCGGGGCCAGATGAGCTCAGTGGCATTTGGAAGGTAGGAAACAACAAGTGGATATACTCAGCAAATAAAAAAAATTTCCACTAAGAAATAAAAAATTCACTGAAAATCGAAGCCCTGGCTGCTTCATGGTGCTTTACAGAATTGCACAAGCAGGGAGCAGTATGCAAAAATTCCCAAAACCTGGAAAAAGAGGGCAGTCCAAAGCAGGTTACAGCTTTTCTCCACTGCATTTCCCAGGCTGTTGTATAATTCCTCCCAATGTGTTAAAGATAACTATAGAAACCTTGCAAACTTGAAACAAAAACCGTTGTTCAGTCCAAAAGACTTGGAGAATGTTTTAGCTTCTCAGAACAACCATCGGAAGGTTTTCATCTGTGCTTGAATAAAAATCATTTGCTTTGGCTCTAACAAGTAGTTCAGATCTGTACTCTGATGTAGCATGAGATTTTGATCTGCGCTAGCTTTCAAAATCTCTAGGATGTGCAGGAAAGCAGTGGAAGTCTGGTCACACTCCTGACACTAATATTGACTTTATATAGGGCTTTGGGGAAAAAAAATACTTTTTATAAGGTTTTAAATGTCAAACGGAGCTGCATTTTGCAATATACTGAGGCTTACATTGTATTTCAATCCTATCAAGTGTTTAAGTATCTGGTTAAGCCTGGCCTCAGACAGAGCTTGAGTCCAACAGATGAACCATTCCCAGTTCCCAAACTGGGGACCATGCAGTAGGTATTCCTCTGATCACACCAGCAAATCCCTAGTATCAAAGAAGTACCTATTTCTCTGCTTTTAAAATGTGAAAAAGCCTGGGACATGGGTATGACTGAATGACCCACGGAATTTCTGGTGTTTAAAAATATTTCCACATGATGTCCTCCAAAAGTCCTGATTAATAGAGATACTTATATGATGGGCTTTATGGAAAGCCTTATTTTATGGAAAGTCCATTATTTTTGGACCAGGATCATAGGTAACAGATTAAATGTGTATATATTTCATGTGTTACTCATTAATAGACCAGAACGCTATTACTCAAACAACTCTAAGCTAGAAACTTGCCAACTGAGAAAAACTATATAGAATAATTTTTTAGCATAACATGATTTGGTTGCTACTTATAGGGCACAAGTAATGGTTAATACAATAAAAAATACATTAAACAGACCGTCCTTTTTGCATTAATGTTTGCATTGTGATGCAATTTTCACTGTATTAGCTTAATCACTGGCTCCACAGATATATTTGCACAACTATAATGATTTCTTGAAAATTATTATGACTTTAAAGGTAGCATGCACTGAAAAGACAAATTGGCATCTTCTCAAAGATGATGAATATTAAATGAACTGGAGTAACAGTAATCAAAGTATTGATGAATTTAAATTTCCAAGGAAAACACAGAAAATAGTCTCTCTCCCACAGGAATGATCAGAGTATTTCCACCATAAAATTCCTCTTCCATGCAAACAGTATAAAAAATTAATAAATGACAGCTGTACAAACTAAAAGAGAGAAGATATATTTTCTGGTGAACAAAATTGTATCTGACACCTCGGCAACATTTTGTATTTGGGACAAAAAGAATTTCCACGCAGCTGTGCCTGAACACAGAAGAAAGAGCAGCTGAGCCTCTGCGTGCCTCAGGAGTTCACCCTGCCACAGAATCTGTTCCAGAATCCAGCCCNTATATATATATAAATATATACGTTGAAGAAAATTTTAAAACCCACAAATGTAACAGGCCAAGAAGTCATCCTGCACCTGCAGTGCACATTTTTTTCCATTTGTGATCACAAGTCAACCTCCTTGAGGCTGTGGCATTGGCAGCCAACAGAAACCATCTTTTAACTTGACAGGAACTTTCACCAAAGAACACTAAAGCTGGTTCAACCCTTCCCCTTGCAGAGAGGCACCACTTCAGGGTTTTTCCTCCCAGATGTAGATACTTAAGGGAGCTCAGCATCCTCTGCAGACAGCCATTAAGGAGCAGGCCCCATCCCATCTGTCCCTCCTGAGAGGAAAGACTCTCTTACACCAGCTCCTGTAAATACAGGATTTTTCTAAGCAGGGAATGCCATGAATTTCTGCAGCCTGAAGATCTCCTGCCTCACCATGAGGAAGCAAAGAACAGATATGTCAAGCGCAGAGCCACGATGTGCCCGATGTGCCAGAAGTCAAGGGATGAAGCCAATAAAAGGAAGCGCTCTGTGCAAAGTTATCGATCCCTGCCTTGTTCCTGGTAAGCTCTGCAGAGACACGGGCTGACAGTAATTAGGAACACTTACACACTGGGCTGGTTTCGAACTCGAACCTGCGGCTGAAGCCCCCGTAGCCGGCCGCCGTCCGGGCTCGGATCTGGAAGACGTACGCTGAGCCTGGCTTCAGGCCGTCCGCCGTGATCGCCGTCTCCTTGGACTTGATGATGGTGTAGCTCGTCTCCTGGTCCTTTTCCCAACACCCCCCCAAAAACCACAAAGTTCAAACACACAAAGAGTGGCTCTCAGAGAAGACAGGCTCTTAACAACCCCCAGAGCAACATCACAAAAGGTGACTGAAGTACGCATTTTTGAGGACCTCAAAACCCCCTCTCTGAAGGTCCTTTCTGCAATACAAAATGTGAGATCTGATTTTCTCTTTTATAATCAATGGTTCCAGGAAGCAAGCAACTGGCATCTGCAGTGGGAGCAGCTCTCCACTGCTCAGGATGTACATGGCCTGGGGCAATGGGAAGGTTTATCATACGAAGATCAATCCCAAGGCACAGGGAAGATAAAACAAGTCCCATCGCCTTAAAAAAGGATTTTGATTTACACCAAAATGGCTTCCCAGTAATGTAAGTAGGCCTAAAAGAGAATAATATATTACACCCTGTATAACTTTATGCTTGCATTTCTAGAACCACGAATTAGACCTTGGGAAGGGAATAATAAACCGAAACTCCAGGAAAATACCTAATTTTTGCACTGTTCTTCTGAAGCAATGAACTTGAAGAAAGATTGCTGAAATAAATCTTCATCTACATCAGATTCTAATGTGAAACAGTTCCAGTTCTTTGATTAAAATTTTGTTGAAATGCTAAGTAATTACTCTTAGAATTATTTACTGTAACACATAATCTAGACAAGAGCTCATAAATTAAGGTCTACAAATTTGGAAACTGCTTTTTATTCACCATATCCTCTCAGATCCAAATTATTATGAGTTAAACCAGAGTTTTTAGTAGTTCCTTTCCAAGATTTCTGGATAGCTCTTAGAATCCGAGCTCATTTTTCTTTTTAATTTAATGGCCAGCTTCCCAGGGACCGCAATATGCCTGGATAAGGTGCTGGGAATTTCTAAATGTAAGATTACAAAATTTCTCAGCTGAAGCCTGTTTTGGAGAAATGTGTACAAACAAACACACATACACATATATATATAATGTGGCCTTTTTTTTTCTTATTAAGGAATGATCCCTCTTACAGGAATGCAATCTGACAAAAACTCAGTTTTCCCAAACAGTTAATAAAAATAATTCCTGTCCCTTGGAGATGAATGCTGTGAACTCACCCTTATGAAGGGCTGAAAACTGAGAGAATATAAATTATAGTAGCAACAAACAAAAAGGGTTAAGGGCAATATCCCAAGCCTATCTCAACAACTGGTTAAAAAGCAGTAAGTGAATATTAGCTCACAGCTTTGCTTGTATGCCAGCCAATCAATTTTTCAATACACTGTTGGCTTCTGCAAACACTTGGACTCTTAAGCTTTTGTATGGAAAACACTAAGCTTCACTATCAGCCTGAAGAAAATAAATCAACACAGCCTAAACTTGGACTGGCTGGAGCTACCTCTCCACAAAGGACTCATTCTTGAAGAACTATTTGTTGAAGCTATTTGGGACTAGTTCTGGACTATAAATACAACATTTTAAGCCCCACCCCCCCCTCCAATTTGTTTGAAAACAAACTAAGGAAAAGGAAGGAATATATGATTTTCTTCACTTAAATTATTTGCTTTACATGTTTTTGGTTTCTAAAAGCTATTCTTCCCAAGCCACTCCACGGTAAGGATTCAATGTACCCCAACAGTCACTCAAACAAGTTAATAAAATAATTAGTAATGGATTATTTCCAGCAACAAAATATCCTGATTCTTGCTGTGTACTTTAATCTTGAAAACATCGGCCCTATTTAAGTCACTCACATATCTAGTGATATTTCACAAGATCCTTCATCTGCAGAAATAATGTTGATTTTGATGGAGAAGATTTATGAAATTCTTTCCCCTGTTTGCACAGACTGCTTGAGCAGGTCCTTCCCATGGTCAGAGAAAGAAGAGAGAAGGAGTTAAGGATCTGGTCCTGGTCCATGTTTAGCAATTTCACCTGGGTCACAGACAGAGCTAAGGCAACATCTCCCTTAAAACACAAATTCAATCCCCCTAAAAACGTGAATTGTGATTCAATTTCATTACTGTCCTCTTGTTTTCATGTAGAAAGCCTGGATGTCTCAGAGGAAAAAAGAACACCTTACAACTCCAGCTAAGGCAAAAAAATTGCTATTCAGTCAAATTCTGAAGACCTGGTTTTAGGAAATCTACGATTTCCAGAGATTTAAAGGCCATATCACTCAAAATACACTACTTTGATAAAGTGTACTTGTAACCATTTTCATTTAAACTACATTAATTTTGCAGGAAGAAAACAAGTCACCATTGGAAATGAAGGTTGGAGAGGCAAGTTTTGTGGGGAGGCTGCTTTCCATTTGAATCGAGAGCAAGAGCTGGAAAACCCAGGCAAGTTTCTAAGCCAGAATGCCCTTCTTCATATCAAAGCACATACAACCTCTCCACAACCCCCTTCTCCTCTCCTTTCACACTGGATGGAAAATCAACTGAGAAACTGAAATACCAAAGGCAAGGGACTGCCTGATGTTTCTGGGAGGAGACAGATGCTCAGTCCCCAACCCCTTCTATTTTTAACAAATGAGCAGGCTCTATCTTAATGTGATAGGGCCAGAGAGGAATCTGACACGCGGATTTAATGTATTTATTCAAGAGAAGTGGCACACTAATGGAAAACAACACCATCATTTCAAGTCTTCCTAATCATTTACTGCAAAATCAATCTGACATTGATTAATGCATAAAATCTGTCCATTCCCTTCCATGACTCAAATAATTATAACTAAAAGAAGAAAACAATAAAGAGAAGGTACTTGGGAAGCTCAGCAATCAGTCCATCACACCTTTTCAAAATATTTGATTTCGTATTCCAGGATGATGCCGTTGGGTCGATCTGGCTCCTGCCAGGAAAGGGAGATGCTATTTTTAGTTATCTTCCCTTTTTTCACAGTACTGACTGGAGAAGGTGCTGCAAGACAGGAGAAAAACAGAACAGACGAGAACCATTGTTAGTAAGAGGGTCTGCCTCAGCCAAAGTCAAACTCATCAGTGCATCCTAAGGCAATCCTTAGCTCCTGCAGATCAGTAGGGTCTGTTTTTACCTTGGTGGTATTTCCCCACTTTGATTAACTGGACTTGCACAGATTTTCAGTAGTATGACCACCCAAGCAAAGTAATAACATGAACTACTATCACAGCTTACACATCAACCCTGTCTTTTGAAGCAATTTTCAAACACATCAACCCCACACCTTCTCTTTTCAAATGTGTCAGGGGTCTACGTTATCAGAATTACATATTGATTATGTTTTGCTTTTTTTGCCAGCTTTCAAAGCATATATTTTTCAGAAGACATTATATTACATGGGCTCCTTAACTATTTTTGGATTTCAAGTAGTTTAAGCCTAGGCATCTTCCAGCCCCCTCCTTCCAGAGGCAAGGAATATTACAACCTTTATAATTCAGTGGCTCTCCATAAATATCACTGGGGTGTTACAGCTCACATAGTGATGCTAATTCCTTGCAAATGGCAAAAGATTTTAATGGCAATCACAGTTCGGAAGTTCACAGTGTGCTTGGGGAAGCCACAGCATGAGAGCAGCCATACCAGCTCTGCTCATTATTTTAAGATGCAGCCCTGAAAGGTTATCTGCCCTTTGCAGCATACATGTGCATCAGAAACAGGTTTGATCCTTTGTATTCAGTCTGCAGAGAGTTTTTAAGAAGTGGTTGTTGCCCCCCCTGCCAGCTCTTGAGCAAAAGTTGCTATGGGCAAAGCAACCCTAACACCCCAGGTATTTCATGCCAGTGATTGGGAAACAACACTGAGTAAGAAGAAAAGCAGATGGGAGAAATTCACAATCTCCCATTTGCAGGGCCAAGAGCAGCTTCCCCAGAGATAAAAACAGGCCATGCCTGGATGAGGGACTTAAACTCACGCTCCACACAGGTCAGCTCCTGCAAGGATGACAGGGGGCCCGAGGAGACCCATGGCAAAGACTTTTGTGGCCATATGGGGAATGGAATGCAAAGAGCAGCAGCAAATAACCACATCTTATCTTCCAAAATGTATTTGGAACTATAGAAAAAAATTTCTTCTATATGCAGGACTAGCTAATTATCTTAACACTATAAAAAACCCAACCCATTAAGTAAAATAAAGACAACAAATACATTAATTTTTCCAGGCCTGATTTTAAGCCAAAAAGGGAACCTCCAGACAATTATTCTTGGACTGAAGGCTAGCAGCAAGACTTCTCTGTTATAGCAAGGTCCTACATCTCAGTCTTGCTTCAGCCCTAGTTTTTTACACTTGTGTTTACTTCCCCCACTTGGCTCTTGAAGATCCTGAAAGGTGTTGGCTATTTCCAGACTGTTTTCTGCTGGAGAGCTGGCATCAAGCTGTACAGACAGTATTTGCTTTTTAACTGTGCATCCACCACTATACTCACAAGTGCTCCACTGGATGAGTAAAACCCACCTTGCTTTGAATGATGATCATATTATCTATGCAGGCACTGCATGGTGACCACCAGCAATTTTTCATCTGCAAAAGTCACCTTATCCCTCCTGGACTGATGTCCTTTACAAGTTTTTGGGCTACGTGAAGGCAAATATAAAACCTAAATACAAACTGCTAATCTTGTAAAAGAATTTCCATTAATCAATCCAGGTACCTAAATATGCACTGTGCATGCACGCGCACAGCAAGCTGAGTTGTGCATCTGAGATATGTGATCTGTGCACATGTGTATGGTCAGATGTGTCAGCTCAGCGAAGACAGAGTTCAGCTCTCCTTAACGTGCACCTGGACAGTACAACACAAAATGCACTACCAGTCACCCAAACACACCCATTAAACTTCCTACACACCTAAACCAGGGCATTCTCTTTAAAAAGTGTGTGCAAAATGCTTGGCTAGTGACCAGCTTCGTGGAGTTAAATCTCTGGGTGTGCAAGTCTCTAACATGTTCAATTGTGGCTCACAGAAAGCTCTGCTCTACCGGGAAATGGATGGAAGATAAGAAAATGAGTAACCCAACTCTCTAAGTAAATTAGAGGAGGAGTAACCGTATCCTTTTTGAATCTCCTTCAAAAGAAGCGTTAAAGTGTAACCGTGAGATAAAGGCCAATTAAGTACATTCAATAAATCCCACTGGTGCTGGCATGATACAACAATTACTCTGCATCCTCAGTGCACAGAGATTACAATGCTCTGAAGTGAAGGAAGGAAGGTATAAGTATTTTAGAGTTTTCTTTGTCAAACAAAATGTAATCCAATCCAGGCAAGTGGACAAAGTCTGCAATCATTCCATCTTAAAAGCCTGCAACTGGATACTGTGCTATATGATCTCAGAAAAATAAAAGGATTACTTAAGACTTGTTTTTCAAAGGTCACTGCTTTTGCAAGGGCAGCATCCTCTTAACAGAAAGAAGGGAAGCCACAGAGCCCTTCCATTTGGAGTACAACATGTAAAAAAAATAAATTCACGTAAGAGTCAAGATATATAAAGCTGTAATGCAAGCAGACAGAAGTTTTGTTCAAATCCCTGCCTTGACACAACAAAAGGTGGATGTACATTGTGAATTGCTCATGTTCTGCACACATGCATTAATTTCTCAGCCACATAGTCAAGTTCAAAGAGGGATATTACATCATTTATGTTTATGTTTGCCATTTATGAAAACAGCCATGCATGTGATGAAAGCAAACAGAAAACGTAACAAGGTGTGAAATTGCCAATGTACATTTTTGCCTTCCTGAGACCAAAAATTAATCAGGAGGCAAAGAAAAGCATAGAAAACTGATCCTTCCTTTTATTTTTTGTTCTGTTTCTAAGATTCCTTAAGAAGAGTAAGGGGACATACCAAATAAATTAAAGTTTCTGCCGAAGATGTATCATTAGTTGCATCTGAGTAAATACAGGACATTATTTCATGAGGAACAGACATTTTAGGACATTGTTCCTCTGCAACCTTTGATGATGACATTAGCACTGAATTAGCCATCTAGGCACCAAAGGCCATATTTACAATATACTGTGCTATGTCCCACTAATATCTAACATACAATAATGCTTAGTGGAATAAAATGCTAATTATATTTTAAGAGAAACTAATGTTATCAGGTGAACAACCACTGTACCAAGACAAAACAAACAATCCAGTTTCTACTTTTCATGATCTATCTAATGCTCTCTGCAGGCCAATTACTTTTGCCTTGGTATTTTTCACTCTGGCAGAAACAACAGCTAATGGCTCCCCACCTCACTCAGTCCCAAAGCCATAACCTTTACCTGTAATCATATAACCAAACAGTTATGTAATATATAATGCACTTAATAAAACCAGGTATAATTAAAGAAAACAAAACCTGTATTAGAAGACTAATCACAAAACAAGTAACTCTGGTTTCACTTCAAAAGCCTGGTATATTGTAATTTTTCACTCAGTTACTAAGTTCTTTTCTCAGGCCTTTGGTGACTTCAGAGTTTGAAGCAAGACTTGCCTTATTCACCAAGTCACACTAAAGGCATTGTGAAATTGCAGGTGGCTTCAAGCAGTAGGTTAATTTTAAAAACATAGATATGTTAGTTAAAATAGAAACACTGCCTGGGGAAGGAAAAAAATGCTTTCACTGTATTATCTCCTTGCATTTCTACATAGGAGCTTTTAGGGGAGCTTAACACCCAGTGGCTCCCTTAAGAGTACTGTTACTATGACTATTACAACTGGGTCAGAACTTGGTATTTAAGTCATAACTTGTCTTTTGTGCTGCAGTTTTTCATATCGCAAACTGGATGAGTAAAACCCACCTAATGGGTTTGAAAACTCTTTGTCCCTTGAGAACAAACAGTTGCAAACCATGCTTGGCTACTTAAGCAAACAGGCAGGGCCCGAGTTTGCAGGTGCTTGTAAATACTTCTGGAAACTGAGTCCAGGGAATGAAAGGACCTTGTGCTAAGTAGCATTAAATGCCATTTCTATTCTGAGATCTTTCATGGGTTTTCAATCCTGCACAGGCCCTAAGTAATGCAAGGAGGTAAATTTTAGCCCCAGGACTAGATTAAATCCAAACATCTTGCCGAGTAGGAGCCAAATCCTAAAACATCATTCATATATGGAGATCATCTTCTCTTGAATGATTCTTCAAGTTATCTATTGTGTAGATGGGAACTTCATATTAGTCCTTTCCACACATCAAATATCAAAATGAGAACACAATCTTCAAATTGCTTTGGCAATGAATATGTATTATTTCTTCACTTCTTCTACGTCCCAAGACAAACCCCTGAGGTGCCAGGTCTTAGATCTCTTTGCAGTCTTTGCCACGTACCACCATTCTGAATGCCTCTGAAACCTGAGATGCCCTAGTCTGTACCTTGAAACTAAACAGGTCAAAGAAGAGAGAGGAACCCAACTGAAGCACTCCATGGCCCTGACAGGAGGAAGGGCCCCATTTTTGTCATATGAATCCATGGCTAACCCAAGCAACCAGATCTGTCTCATTTGAAAAGGGGTGATCTTTCATGTAGCTCCCATCCTGGTTCCTGTAAGATTCAACACAGCTCTTTAAGCTTGACACTAGGACATGACTTGACACCCAAGTTGGTCATGGCCAAGGTGCTCCCAAGACCTTGCTAACTCCCAGCTGGACAGAAGGTTGGGTTTGTCAAAAGTGAAACCCCAATTGGTGCCTAATTGTGTTGAAGAGCCTGTTCTTTCTTTGAGAAAGCTTTCCTCAGATAACTTCTCTCTAGGCTTCTAATCCTTGCACCTAAGATACCAGAAAAGTACTTTTGCTAAAGGCAAAGAGAGCAGTATGGACACTGTGCTTTTGTGGACGCTACTAACCCAATGCTTTTAATTACGAGCACTCCCACTACAGAGAAGTGTTCTTGCATTGGTAGACACAAACCCGAAAAAAACCCTTCAATTCATATTCACATTAGAGAAATAACAGAGGTAATCTGCATACAGTTTGCATTAGCACAGGGATTATGGTTCATCTCTTACTTCTGATCCCTGTAACAGATCAGGAGATCTGCCTGGCTATGCACCAATGGGGTCTAAGGCCTCAAGACTCACTGTGCCCCAATACTCTGCGTTCCTGCAGTAAATCCAGCGTCTTCAGGGGGAGGAGAGGTGTGTGCACACTAAATTCACATAATTCAAGGCTTTCTTTTCTCTGAGTATCCCCTAAAGGAGCTTTCAAGAGAAGCAGCAAAAAGAAAAAAATAGAGGAAACCAAGAATATTGTTCCACAGCAACAAGCTAACCTCAACTGACCCACCCATAAGGACCTACTGCTTTTTATGGCAAATCTTTAGATGAACACCCAGTATTTTGCTACTCCTTAAAATGGTCTTAAAAGAACAAATACCAGCAAATGCCTTTCTGCATGTGTAAAAATCACTACTGAAATCCTCTGTGCAATAATCTGTGTTATAAAAATGTATCTGTAAAATGTTCTGTGTTATTAAGCCCAAGTACTGATTATTGACATATAAATTATGAAAACAAATGCGTAGCTTTAAATATTTGTATGCAGTCTTTTCCTCTTAATCAAAATATGCTGTTAATTGTGAGACAGCAGGACTCAACACATATTCCTCAAAGGACAGTGGACGCAACCAATGAAAGCTTTGCCATTCACAAAATATTTTGCCTCAACAAAATACTGCTAAGACTGAAGTGCTTGCCTCTGTGAAGGCAACCTAGGAAGGCATAGCAACATCTCACCTCTGGCACTCCTTTCTCTATGCCCTCTTGCTGACTGCATGAAAGTTTCCAAAATTCACCGCTTATGCCACAAAGCAAGCAAATAATTTCTAGAAAATCTACTATAAGGAAGTTACTCAGCATCAGGGCTATCATATATTAAAACTGCAATGGGATTACAAGCAGAGCCTAAAGACGCCACAAAATCTAAGCACTGAACTATAGAGCCTTTGGGGTAAGGCTGCCTTGTCATTCCTCATGTGCACACCATCCCATATAGAACAGAGCCAGAATATTTAATGATACCGCTCGTATATCACTGCCATCTCAAAGAAACACATAACCTTTGGCAAGACTCTTAAGAGCACATGGTTTCAAAAAAATAAATTGGATTCTTGCCATTTGCCTTCTGTTTACAGAGTAGCACAGACACGCTCTCGGCTCCTGCCAATCATGGATGAGAGATGTGTACTCTTGAAGGATGGAAGCTGCCTGCAGATTCTCAAAACCTGCAGGCACGAGGCCTGAGGAAAACATGGACAGTTATCACAAGAGAAAATTGTGTAATGTTGAGCACACTCATCTCAAGGGAGGGGAAGTATTACCTCCAGCTTGTTCATCAACAAACACATTCAGTGCCTTATCAGGAATATTGGTATTCAATGGTTTTCAGGAATTTTAAGGACTCTGTATAATGAAGGCTACAAAGTGAACCATGATCTGCAACATCAATCAAGGCAATTTTTTTCTCTTGAAACCTGAAGGCTTGCAAACACTCACCTGTATTTTGCAGGGTGCAAAGCCCCCTTCATGAAGCTACAGGCTGTTTAGAAAAAATAATTTAAAAATTGGCCTGGCATGACTGGCCTTGACCTTAGCTCATTGTTTGGGAAACTTTTCTTCAATTGCCAGGCCTAACATACGTTCATTTGTATTTACAGCACCATCAGCCCTGAGTCCTGCACAGCCAGTTCCTATTAAGTTGCAATTTATTGTGATCCTCAGAAGGCAGAGGGAGACATTAGGGCATCACAGGTTTCCTGGGCTCAGGAAAAAGAGGCATTCCTGATGTCCCCAGCAGGTTCTTGCACTCAAGGCCAATGTGTATCTGAGACAAGTATTTGTTGGAGCAGGGAAGAGAGGCATGAAGAAGTATCTTCCTCTAGGGTGCAGATCCACAGGGAATTCCAGTACCTAATTTTGTTTTTCTAGAGTCTCTGGAAATCAAGATAGTAAGTTTTTCTGAAAGCTGGGGAACAGTTTGTGGTTAAGATCAGAGCCAGATTTATTCACACTACAGAAAAGCTGCAATTTCCCTATACTCCATTAGTGGTTTAGTTATGAAGCCTAAGAATAAATACTATTGACTTACAAGACTCTCATAAATTCACTCCTAGCAAGGTGATAAGAACTCCAGCTCTGATCCATCAAAGCATTTTTGAAAAATGCTTAATTTTAAGTGCATGAGTGCTACCACTGCTGACAGCATTTTGCTGGATTGTAGCCACAGGGCTGAGCATTTTGCTGTAGAATTCTCACTACTGAGTACATTTAGGAGACTAGCTTCCACCACACTTACCAAGGAGTGCCTTCCCTATCTTTAGTAACATAATATCTGATTTGCATTTAAGCAAAAACTTCCTTTTAAAAACCACATGCCATTAAGAACAAAACAAAGCCAAACCACAGCTACTGAATAAAATGTAAAATGTGCATGTTCCTGCTCCCTCCATCTCACCTTAATTCCTAAACTGGCTCCTTTCTTTGTACAAGACTTGCTGCATCCTTTTTCCAGCTATTATCAAACTCTAAACCTGGTAAATTTGTGGACCATTTTTAAACTGTATGGGAAATTTCCTCCTCTGCCAAGCCTGCCACTCTGTATGATACAGCAATCAGTCTTCCTGATGAATTCTAACATTAAAGCCAAATTACTAACCACTCTAGTGAAATCAGAGGCAGGCAAAATAATTCCTCACATTTCCACTTGAAGAACAGCTACTGAAGAGGTGCATCAGGTCAGAGGGAAGAATAGGCAAAGTCCTTAACTCCCACTGTGGCTCGTTTTGGATTTCCTGTGGGATTTGGTCCCTCTGAATACCACCACTGCTCTTATCTCACCTCTCATTCAGAAATGGGACAAAAGCATAAGCCTACCACTTGTCACAGGACCTAGGAAGGTTGCAACCACAACTTCTCTGGGCAGCCTGTGCCAGCACCTCAACACACTCATTGTAAAAGTTTTTTTCCTTATATCTAGTGTGAATCTACCCTGTTGTAGTCAAAAGCCATTACCCCTTGTCCTATCTTTACAGGCCCCTGTAAAAGTCCCTCTCCAGCTTTCTTGTAGGCTCCCTTTGGGCCCTGGATAGTGCTGTAAGGTCTTCCCAGAGGTTTTCTCTTGCTGGCTCTGACATCAAACCGGTAGAAATGGGATGAACTGAATTTCTGCTCCACTTCAAGTCAGTGGAATGTGACCTCCCTGTGCACCCTCCCACGCAGACTGTCACACCATGCCCTGTTTCCCCTCCTGGTCACTCACAGTTCTCCCTGGGGCTGCTCTTTTGGCAGTGCGTGCTCCTGGCCCTGCCCACTCATCAGCCACTCTTGTACAAGCTGTGGGCTTGTGGTGGGTCTTGGCAAACCTTGGGGGTGTCCCTGGCTCAGTAACCCTTCCTGTATGTCTTGATGCCTTGCTCTGCTATGGAATGTACCTTCTCTGGGCTGTTTGCTTCAGCTTCTCAGTAGGCAAAGTGATTTACCTTCTTGGAGAGAAGGAGGAAGCACTTGAGGGAGCTCCATACTGTGCCTCATTTTGAGTGTCAGGAAAAACATAGTGCATTTTTATGGAATCTAAGAGGGAACTGGAGAAAACCCACAAGTTAAGAAAGCTACAGAGGCTGTTCTGTCCTGGAGAAAAGGAGACTGAAAGAAAACATGAGTCTCCAAATAAGTAAAAGGCTGCTGTCTCTGCAGCAAGACAAGTACAGTACTAAATTTAGGAGCAGCTTTCTGAGGACAAAAATAATGAAGCACTGGAAAAAATCACCCAGTGAACCTACGGCAGTTTTAAAGCAGGTCAGATGAGCATATCCTGAGATGCTTCCAGACACAATGCTCTGCACAGACACCTGGCTATCACAAGGTAAGTGATAAAAATAAAAACGATCTTGAAAGGCAGAGATCCAAGAGACATATATTTACTGCCATTTACCAGCTGGCTCGTTTGTGCCAAGAGATGTTATGGAAAAGCCTAAATTATTGGAAGTGGCTAGTCACACAAAAGAGTCACACAAAAGGATGGCACTGGGATAAAAGCACCAGACCAGAGCAAACAATACTCTGCTTTCCAGCTCTGCCAGAGACTCCTAGCATGACCATGGGCAAGTCACTTCATCTTTCCATGCAGTTATTTGTGCAATGAAGATAACAATAATTCCTTCATCAGTACAGACTTGAGGGGCAGGAACTAACTATTCAGATGCTGCCAGCACAATCTTTGCTTTGGCCCGCAGGCACTGCTGTAAGGCAAATAAAGAAAAGAAGGAATACCTGCAAGCATTACTCCTGACAGCTGGCTTCTTCTATTTGAATCACAAGCAACTTGGTGATATCACACTGAGCTCAAACATGGAACAAAAACGCTATGTGAACGATAAAAAGGAAAATTAGGGGGAAATTTGTGGCAAAGGCTTGTTCTCATAATTCAGTAACTCTCTCCAACTTCTGTTTCCAAGTAGAGGCACTAGTTCTGTGCTCAAAGGCAAGAACTGTGCAAAACTGTTTTGCTGAGGGGAAACTGCAGAGATCACGACAGAGCAAGACAAGCTCAGGATGAACATCAACCTTTTGAACGGGATAAATGCAGCTGCATATGAAAGCATGGCTTTTGACTCTCCCACCCTGCAGAGGCACCACTTTTCTGCAGGAAGCAAGCACAGACTCTTCTGACAAAATATGGCAGGCTTTATCAGCCCAGCTAGTCTCTGAAAATGTTGATAAGGATTTAGAGAGAAACTCAAGAATACGCCAGAATGTTTCTAACATGAAAATGCAATTTACAGACTATACAGGGACTCTCTAAGTCCAATTTTTCCCCTTACTGCTAACAGGATATGTCCTAAGCCTTTAACTGGGTCACCATAGGCCCTGGAGGTCAGGGCAATGCTATGGCACCAGGAGAACAGCCTGAACCAATCTGAGGATAGGATTGCCATCCAGAGGCTAATGGTCCCAACAGAGATTTTAGCTATTTCAAATGGTAGCTGCACGTGCACTCTCTAATGTATCCTGAGGCTTTGGTGACATCGTCTCATTCAGCATTCCCATGATATTATAGACAGATGGAGGAAAGACAGGTTTCACTGCATCCAGATTCCTCTCTTGGTTCACAACCACTGTAACAGGATTACAGATTTGGTTTTGCAAGTTCTCCATATACTGATCACTTGTTTCCCCTCAGCTTTGTGACTGTTTGAAGAGAAAAGGGCATTTCAACATCAGTCACTGTGGGTTCCTCTTTCTGAGGGGGTTCTTGGCTCTCTTCTCCAATTTGGACCAGAGAATGATTTGGATAGACCCAAGGAAATCCTCTAGTCCTTCCAACTCTCTCCTCTTCATCTTTATTCAGTGTGTGGACTAGAGCACCAAAAACTTTACTGAGGAATTAAAATACATGTATTTATGTCTTCATACATGCAAACACATAAAACACTTCCCTGTTTGGTATTACCCTGCACATTTGTGACTCTCCTTTGACCAACCTTCATGCTGCAAGTGCTTCTTGCATCTAGTGGCTGGCTGAAATCATGCCTTGAAGACATCTGAAAGAAGTGCAAACAGCAGATGACAGGATGGGGTGGCTACTAGAGCTGACTGCACAAATATCAGCTGCTCACAGGCAGTTGCCTGTATCCTTCACAGGTCTGTGATGATGTTAGCTCCCACTTGCTCTTGGAAAAAAAGCAGCTTACAGCACCACTGAGAACTACCCACCCAGTACAGATGAGAGTTCATGAAGGTTTTCCTTCAGACGATGCCTTGAGTCAGCCACAGGGGTATCCTCTCAAGATCAGACATGTACAACAGTTTGCACGGGTCCAGGGCTCAGGCTGCTTAGATTGAAGAGACAGAAATCAAACCACATGGGTGCTCCACTATTCTGCACCCCAGGTTGTTGCCTGTTAGCACAACTCTCTCTCCCTAAATGTTCCCTGCATAAATGTGAGATGATAACAGTAAGTGGCATTAAAAACGTGAATGATGAATGCTATGCATCAGGCAGGATGATTAAATAACTACATGTAGATTCTGGGGCATATTAGCTTCCCTGCCTTCTGACATGATAATTGATCATTCCTAATCTATAGCAAAAACAAAACAGAGATTACCTCCTCTCAAACAATTCAGCTTCTATTCTTTGTTCATTCCCCTTGTCCTTCCCTCACACAAGGGGGAAGCCCATTAACCAGCTCTAACTGTTTTTAATTCAGTGGTATTTAAAACGGGATCCTAGCAATGCACGTAATTGATCCTGTTTCACAGGACTGCCTTCCAAGGAGCAGCAAAGGTGAAGCATTCACATTATCAAGGTCACTGCAGTGAATGCAAGAATAACAAAGACTTGGATTTGCATCAGGATTCAATTACAGTGAAGTGTACACTTGTTGCTACATGCACCCCCCCAAAATGAGAAGTACTTTACGAGAGAGCTACATACAGCTAAGCAGAATTAATAAAAAAAACATTTAAAATGGCTTAGTTAAAACCCTACACAAATACAGTGGACTCAACCAGAATGTGTTTTATGTTCATTTAACTTGAATTTGTAAATTTATAGGCAGCAGGTAAAGTAAGATAATTTTAAATCAATATACCTAGATCTTAAGACCAAAAGAGATCATTTAGCCCTCCCACAAAACACCACTGACTTTTCATCTTCCTTTAAATCAATAACAATTCACTCCTGAGGGCAGATTACCAAACTTCACCACACAGTGACTTGCTGCCCATCGTGCCACTTGGTTAAAAAAATAAAACATTTTAGAACATAACTGAACTTTATTCTAGAAGTTAGTACTGAAGAAAAAAATATGTTTAAAAAAATCAATACAACATTTACTGTGTGAGAGCGTGAAAAACAAAAAGGAAAAGGACACTTTTAAATATAGGTATACACACATGACACCTCCATAAGCCACACACACACAAAAAAAAATCAAGAAGAGCCTTAAGTAAGGATGTATGCTTCAAGTGTACTTTTTAAAGCTGAATGTCCCTTGAAGACTGTCAGTAAATTTCCAGGCAGTTTGGCAACATTTATCAGTTAATAAAAATTACAAAACCAACCAATTTTAAAAGGCCTGCAGATTCTGAACTATCACATCTGATCAGGGGGAACTGCCCACATGCATTTTTATGCTGTCTAGCACTGCAGTATACAGAATTCAGCTCTGTGGATTACCCTCCTATGGGCCAGTTTCTATCAGTGAAGAATGTATCTGAGGAAAGAAATAAATTTTGCCTAGTGTTATCATCCACTTGAACTATCACATAGCTAAGAAAACAGAAAAAAAAATTCCATCCAGTCATTCAACTGCCAAGCAACTG
This sequence comes from Drymodes brunneopygia, assembly GCA_013400955.1. NCBI lineage: Eukaryota > Metazoa > Chordata > Aves > Passeriformes > Petroicidae > Drymodes > Drymodes brunneopygia. The sequence goes on along the minus strand of VZTZ01035714.1, from coordinate 765,110 downwards.
CCTGCAGAGACGCATTACTTCATGTAGTATTCAGTCACTTCATTTACTCTACTCCAACCAAAATTACTCAAGCCATTCCTGCCTAACTTTTTGTGCATCACCCTGATAAAGAACTTCATATTACTTACTTCCTTCTGCTGCCAAACGAAAGGAATGCTGACCACATAAGCACATCTTACCTCATATCTCAAAGAAGACACTGTTATCATGCTTGCATGGTTTCCAATGGCTGCTCAGTCTGGTATCTGCTGCATAAATATGGACCACAGGTTCCCTCTGGATCACCAGGATGCTGCTCATTTTAAAGCTGCTTGAGCTAGCTGCATTCTCTTTTGTTTATTCTAAGACTATGGCCTTTAAAGTCTGGATGTGACATTTAAAAGGCCAGTAAATGCCATATCCTCTCTCAACCATGAATCTTGTCTAACACAGCAGTGTATTATGATCTCAGTGATCTAATTCTCGAGATCATCTCTTTACTAACAAGACCCAGGATGGCCACTATGATAAAGCTCTGGGAACTCAAAAAATTAGTCAGTCAGTAACCCAATAATAAATCTGGTGCTCCCCGCTTCATCTTTTCCTCAGTAAGGCATGTCAAATCATATAGTACAACTATATACTGAATGACCTGGGCAAAAGGATTTCCAGGATGTGGATAAGACACTACATTGATAAAATAACAAAAATCAAAATGATTGTACTTCCATGCACAAGATAATCTTTTTTCCTCAACACCCTGGGGAAAAAATTATGTTTAGAGCCAAAACCTCTAGAGCCCAAACAGAAAGACAACAGCTGTGAAGACATCCAGAGAAAAAAGTGTGGTGATCAAACCTACCTGAGACATCAGGCCCATCCTTGCATTTGTCTGCATGAGAGGCAACTCACCAACTTCATCAAATTAGCTTCCATACAAGTAAGACAAGAATTTGATCCACTATGGGCAGACAAAATATAATATAACCCTCCAGGTATTGAATTAGCCAAAACAATGAATGAAACAGAAGAGCACTTGGACCTGTGGTCAGCTGCAGGTTAACACAGAGAAAATCTGCCTTTCCATTTTGGAAGGGATCCTATTTATGGTCTTGTACTTCAGTTCTCCATCAGGAAGGGCTTGGATGTACATCAAGATTCAATCCCTAACCCTGTATTCCTGCGTAGAGCTCTAAAGAGCAGGCAAGAAACATGGGGAATAAAGGAAGGACACAAATAAATAAGTTACCTTTATATCGCCACCTTGACCCCAGAGAAGTGTAGTGCCACTAGATGCTGGTGAATTTTGGTCTCTTCCTGGCCCTGCTTATGAACTGTTGGGAGACCACTCTTTTTTGCAGCCTATAAATGCAAGTGCAGGAGGGACATTCCCATTGCTCACAAAGCCCTACAACGTTTGCAGTTAACATCTGCTGCTGCAGCACATAGAGCTTCATCTTTGGTGGCAGCCTTAGGCCTGTGGCTGAAACAATCTCTCCCCTGAGCTCTTATTTGCCCATGCCTTCCTAAACACATTTAATTAAGAAGCCCTAAGTGATGAGTTTCTAGATATGATCTTTTACTGAAAATCATCTTCCCTTGGCAAGTTGTTCCTATCTTATTCCTACACATGACTTCCAGACTTGCTTGTTTCTGCAACATGCTGCTTCTACCTATACTTTCTTTGATAGGCTGACAAGGGAACGTGTTTCATTCCCAACAACAATTTTTTTCACTCAAGGTGGCAGAGCCCTGTGCCTGTGACGTGTGTCTAGGGTTACTTCACAGGCCTTTTCTTAAGGGCTTCCAAGAGTCAAGGTTTCTCCCCTCCAATGCTGGCATGCAGAAATACCCTGCACAACAGAGCACAAAAAGAGCACTACTCCCTCCCGGACCTGACCCCTTTATTTCTTTCTTTTTTTTTTTTAATATGTGTAAATAAAACACGCAGAGGTGAATATTGCAGTCAGCAACAGGTAAACCTCTGGAAATGCCCGAATATCAGGAACCCACAATATTATTGAAACAGGGCTATGGAGACCATCTGGTGCCTCTCCAAGTGCTCTCCTAGCACCTGATGTTACAAATGCTTGGATAATGGGAGCATCTCTGACAGGCTCTTAAGCCTCCCAAACCAGATTAATCTACATGCAGCATATAGTACAGCCACAGATACTTTCTAATAGTCTGAAGTGCCAACTTCCATGATAAATATATGCATCCTATGTGCAATTATGCCTGTTTCTGAATAGCATTGAGATGGCTGCAAGATACTAATTACCAAATAAGAATTTGGCAATTATACTCCATCATACCACTCTCCTGACATAGCTACTTTTAAATGAACAAGGATTTGTTTCCAACATCACCAAAAAAAAGAGGAGTTTTCTGCTTTGCTTTGTTCTAGTTTACCAAGTGTTATCATGGAATTAAAGAAGAGAAAAAAATTTCCATTTGCTGAGGTACTGCCGCTGCTTCCCTGAAGCCATTTCACTGCTGTTTAAGAAACAATGTTAACCCTTTTAGGTATCAGAGGAAGGAACAATGTTACCTGAAACAAAGCAATCTCACGAGCTAATTCCTCCTGTTCTCCAGCCAGAATTTCAGTGTTTGTCATGAACCATTTGCAGACTTACCTTTACTTTAAGTACCAATACCACGAGATCCAAAGCATTGCCCGTTTGTCTAATGCTGATGTTGTTAGACAAAACCTCTTACCTGCATCATCTATGGATGCCACAAGTAAGGAGTACAGAGAAGCGTCTTTCTGAGGCACATGAGAGGGATGTAATGAGAGAATTGTGCCTATGCCACTCGGATATGGAGGCACTGTCCTTGCAGAGAAGTCAGTGGCAAAGTCCCTTGTTGACTTTGTGGAAAGGGAATTAAGCCAGTGCTGAGCAATTTATACATCTCCCCTTTCAATGTTACCTCCTGACATAAAAATAATAAATGGGCATCATGGTCATCTGCGTAAGAAGTAGGTTAGGTGAGATTATAGCAAGGATAATGCAAACCAGTCCAAACCATTCTATGATTCTAAGCGTGAGAATCTGCAACAATGTGAAATGATGCACTGAGGACAGCAATATTTTTCCACTATTCATGCAGCATGGAGACAAATAATGTGATCTGTCTCTGTCTGTCTTTTCTGGAGTGCTGTTTTATGACACAGTTAATGAATTAGCAAAAAGAAAAAGCAGTAACAGCCTTGTATTGCAGCAATTGCAAATGATCTTTGCCTTCCATCATGGAAGAAGAGTAACAGAGGCCTGTGTTTGACCTCGTTATAGCATTTTGCTTGTGATGGGGGTGGGGGGTGGAAGGGAACTTGGAGTAAGCACCTAAAAATATAAGTGTGCAAATGATGCCATGATGTACGACTATGTTGTTTACCATAATCCTTAGCCATAGATTTATCACTGTGCTCTTAACACATGCTGTACATCTTTTCGCTCATCTTCTCACCCCTACTTTCCCTTCTAATTGCAACTCAGTCTGTGAAACGTAATTAAAGCTCTCATAAATACTGCCAGCAAGTGCACCCTTTTTCATCCATGTAGCTACTAACATCTTGGAGGAGACCTCATCAACCTCTGATAGAATATAGACTAATATATCTTCTCACACACCCCACTCAGGATGGGGAAGTCAATCTTCCCACCTTCCACATAATTAAAGTCATCCACATTACGCACCTTTCCTTCACCACTCCCTCCCCTTCTCTGACACATGTATTACCCTGTCAACAGCTGCTTTCCTTTCATCTGATTTATTCTGTTTCAAATCACTGAGCAAAATCCAGTACTTTCGAGAAGACCTGGAGCAGTCCTAGGCATCAGCTCAGTACCAGGTTTGTTATATTAAAAGACAGCACTTTCAACTCTCCTTTAAGAGGGATTATTTCCTGCAATCTACGGAGTTTATTCATGCCTCGGAGTGAAAAAAAATACCCTTTTCCATTCACAGTAAATGACTGTGACATTAACAATGAAATTCAATGGTACTTCAAAGACTCCTATGGGCCCTAAAGGTTGTGCAAGGCAGCCTGGGGACTGAATAAAGCCCAGTTAACCCAACAGGTGGCTTCATTTGCTCTGTGAAAAGTAGCTGCTGCTTCTCTTGGAGAGGAAAACACTCCTAGACTCAGCCAAACGGCAGCTGTAAAATCGCCTGGCTTGCAGCATCTCTAAAGTTTTCAAGCACCCTCATGGCAAAGGGAGAAGGCGGCTGCTGTGCATGCCAAAGCACTCCTCCTGCTGGGGCAAAGTGCACAGGACTCCCTTGGTCCAACTGTTTATGAGCTGTGAAGCAGAGTAGCTGGGAGATGGAGACAGGGAGGCAGGAGACCCAACAGTTCCATACTTCAGATATTTGGATATTCTCCCATCCAACCCCTGGCACAGCCCCTTGGGCACCAGCCTGGGGCTCAGCCATGGGGACCAGGGAGCAGAGGGCTGTGTGACCCCAGGGTCTGACACAGCCCTGTGCAATGATGCCCCTGGCTGGGAGGCAGCCACCTCACCAGACCCAGGCAGATGGGCTCATGATCCAGGTTAAAAAGCTGAAGAGAGGCAGAAAAACCGGGAGGAGCCCCTGAAATCTTTGCTAAAGCGCTCAAGTGGGTAGACAGTGTCAGTATCTTTAGCAGCTTATTACTGCTATCGCTTGATTTTGTTAAGTGCTTTTTTTGGACCCTCATCAGTGAACAGTTGCCAAGCCACTCTAAATACTATTACTGTCAGAGGCCAAATAAAACTCAACTGTATTTACTTAACAGGTAGCAATTGCTCTCTTGCTAGAGACCAAATCAAAATGAACGGAATTTTAGTTACATTTAATCGCCTGGGCACTGGAATTTGTAACAGCTTGGAATGGACACTGTCACATTATTAAAGGCTCCCTTCTTACCAGACAAAGCACAGTTCACCAACCAGATATACCGAAGGCAACACCTTGCACTCAGCTGGACTTGGATGAGAGATCATCTTTCCTGACAGAAGGTGCAAAAGAGGAAAGGAGGAAATCTTCACTACTGCAAGCAATTAAGATTGGGAGCAAATGGGCCCCATGCCACACTTTTCCCCAAGCTATTCAGCACACTTTAGCTCACTAAATGCTTTGGATAAATACACTGCTGACTGACATTTCTATCTTTAATGCTGCAGTGAAACTGAAACCACAGTAATACTGAAACTGATTCAGAAAAAGCAACCCTGAACCAAACAGCCCATCTCCAGTGGACTCTGGCCAGCCTCTCTTTTCTGCTCGTAAGTTAGTTTGGCAAACATTATGAAACATTTCCAATGCATCTTAGATCTCCAGCCTTACAGGAAGGGTTCAGCAGGGGCAAGGAGCAGCAAGAAGAGTCCCAATCCTGGTGTGTGTCCTCTAGACCATCACACCACACCTCCATGCCTCAGTTTCCCCACCAGTGAACCAGATGCCTGAAAAACCTCCCTGATGAAGGCAATTCACTATGTTTCAGGCATCAAAATAGCAATTTAATGACATTAGGTACCCCTTCCAATAATGCTGTATCCATCAGGTCTGCATACAAGAAAGCTGAGCCAACTTCCATTTACTGGCATAATGACCATGTATTTAACTTTCTGATTTTGTCCTAAATGAAGAACTGGACACAGTACAAACTAAATTTAAAACAGCAGCTCTCATCCACTGACCAGTATCAGAATATACAGTGTGAGGCCACAACAGATGCACAATTGTTATTAGAGCACAAACAACATTGTCAACTGACTACTTTACAGGGCATTTGTTTTGCTTTATAGAGATGGTCTGCAGGGTCTGCTAACAGCACTCAAAGCCCTCAGGGCTATTTGACTCTGGCAGAAGTCCCCCTTGAAGCTTCAGCCAATATGAGGCAGAGGGTTTGGTGCAACACCTCTGCGGAAGGCACTGGCCATTTTTTCCTTCATGCACATCCAGCTTTGCTAGTTGCTGTCTGCAGCTCTGGAAAAGGTGGAGATGGGTCTGTGCCCTCATGTGCATCCTTACCCAGTCATCCTCCAGCTCCTCTCCATCTCCTTGAAGGGGCTGAATTGCACCTGGGACAAAGTGTTGTACAATAAATTAAATAACCCAGTCATTTCTGCAGTGACAGTCTTCCAGTTTACTGAACTGGGTGAGAGCACCTCTCTGTGGAAACTGTCCTTGCATGGCCAGGTGTTTAAAGGCTCAGACCATAAGTCTCCAGCAAGGTCAGCAAACAATTTCATGCTCTTGGTGACGCCCCTCAGGAGAACAAGGCAGAACCACGGAGCTTCATGGCTTAATGACCCAGGCAGGAGTCCATTGTGGGGAAGGCAGAGCTCTGGAGATGACAGGATAATGGTGCAGTGCAGATGAGCCCCCCGTAATAAGCCACACTAATGCTGAACTGTGTGGAAGGCAATCCAGGAAATAGAATAATTAATAATCTACTTGGCTGAGCAGCATTTTCTCCCCTTGGATTGAGGCAGACTGCAGAAAGTTGGAAAGAAGCTACGAAGAGATGGCACACAGAGTCCCATAAACCCTTGCAAACTGAAGGAGGGAGGGCAAGCCCGGTTTTCTGCTTTTACCTGATTCAACTTTGCTTCCTTTCATCTCATGTTGGGGCAGAGAGCAAAGATGCTCAAGTTTTGCATAGCAGGATGCAGAAGCATGGTGGGCAATTGCGCTGTGTATTCCTGGGAAGGCAGTAAGCAGTGCTAGTGCCCTCCACTGGCATTTTCCACCTAATTCTCCAAATTTGCTTTCGATGCATCGTTCTCTCTCTGCAGAGCCCAGGGCTCAGATGCAAAAGCCCCCTGTACCACTTGGTGCATCCACCACCCCTGGCCAAAACCCACAGGGCAGATTTTGTCAAACGCATAAGAGAATTTGAAAATTCTTCCACCCTATTTCCCAGAGCAGTGCTCTCTCCAAGACTTGCCAAAGCACTCAGAGCATCAGTCCAGCAGGGTCAGCCCCTCCGCACAAAGAGCAATGACTCGCCCCTGTTTGCTGCACTGCAGCAGAAAAACCCTCACCCAGCACCACCACAGCCACTGGGTGCTCTGCATTGATTTGTACAGGGCCTTTTGATCAGAGGCTGTATTCTTAGAAATTGTCAAGCCTGAAGAAACAGGAAAACAAATAAATAATAATACTTTCCTTCTGGTGATTTCTATTGTACTGACCTAGCCGGAAATCCCATTAGTTACTTGCTTTGATCAGGACTGTTCCTCCAGGACCAGGAGATGCAGAAAGCATTCCATCACACTGGCAAAAGAGCACATCTGAAGTGTGCTTACATTAAAACCTTCCAACTCTTGAGCTTTTTGTAGTATTTGCATGTATCTGAACTTTGGCCCAGCTGCTGTTGAAGAAATATTGTTTATTGCTGGGCTATTTGTCACCTTGGTGCTACTCTCAGCTGTTCAGATGGAGCTCTCCCCTCCCTGCTGTGTGTCCCCATGTCCCCACACTCAGTGGGGAAAGAAGGGGCAGTAAGCAGGGAAAACGTACTAGCCAACCCGACTGCTTCTATTACATTAGCCCTTTGCAAGAAATACAAGTGCTAGAAGCGGCATTTTGGAAATCTTTCAAGGAATGAGGAAGGGGTTTGCCATTGAAATATATTGTAATAGCAACCACAACAGAAAATGTGGAAAAACACTCCAAGCCTCACTGAAACAACACCTCTCCAATGAGAAGCAATCCAGGGGAGAAAACCATTTCAGCCTTATACTGTAAAATACTAACTGGGAACCTGTAACTCATGCACATTGAGAACTGGAGCTCAGTTCTGATACAGCAAAATCCTTCCTGGGATACAGAAGCCAGCCTGCTGAGTGGGTGCAGACACCAGGCACAACAGCAACCAAAGGGAAAAAATTCTGGCCAAATGAACAAATAAATATTACAAATTGCTTATTAAAGAAGGGTCATGCTCACGGCAAAAGAAAAGAGACAGAAGGAAAGAGGGACCAGAGAACTGCTGGGTGGCCTTGCAGCACAGAGAGCCACCCTCTTCAAATGTGGGCCCAGTTAGGCAGCAATTTGGCACAAGGACACGAAGAGTGAAAGGCACCTGAACCATCTGAGCTTTACCAAGCTGTCACAGATACCCACACAAAACCAGGGTGGGTAACCTCTGTGTTCTGTCCAGCACGTGTCCTGCATGTTTACATACACAGAAATGCACACACACTGTACGTGCTTGCACTTACACCTTCACACTCCTACAAATTCATTTCATCAGCATGATGGGTGCATGGGAAAGGAGAAATGCCCTGTGAAGCTGCTGTACCCTGAGCAGTGTTTCTGTAGCACAGCTCTCTGAATGCTCAACTACTGAAACACAGATGTTCAAACTCCTCTGTTTCCTCCACTATTATATTTAACTTTTGAGGGAGATTTCTATAAAGAGCTTATTTAGTGTGGTAAAGAAAACTGCAGCCAGAGAGCAAGTGGGTTGTTTATTAAATGCCTGCAAGTTCACTGCTATTTCTCTAATGGCACTGAAAGTATATTTACAGTCTTTTTTGGCTATTTTGGAGTCCTGGTGTCTTAAGAGTACTCTCAGAAGCATCATTTATGTAGACTGTTAAAAATGTAAAACTACTTTTAATGCTAAAATCAGAGATATAACACATCAGACAATGGTATTATCATCTTGCAGACTGATATTAAAGAGCTGAATGGGACTTTACTAGCAGTGAAATTCAAAAGCAGCATTCATAGGGGAAAAAAAATCTATGAATTGATGTCATCTGGGCAGTGAAACCACTTCAGATGCTTTACTTTTGCTCTCTGCCAGGTACTGTGCTCAGCACAATACAAAGAGAACTCCTTGGCCTTGAAGACTGTGTTTTAAGGGAATTAGAATTAGATTAGTATAAGATTACTTGGCAATCCTTTAAAAATATGCCAGCAAAATGGGAAATCAGATTTTTAAACCAGCTCTATCACTCTTGTAATGTAACGGAGTAATGCCCTGCAAAAACACAAGTTTCTTAAAGCTCTGACCTTGTGAAGCTCTTACTACACCTGATCACACCATGGCCTGCTCTACACTTTTTGGAAAATACCAGTATTTGCTACTCAGACATGTCTACAAATCTGGACTCAGATTGCCCAGTATCTGCTAATTCACCCCAGGCCTGAGGTGATGCTGCTGGTGGGGATTCCAGCGCCTCTGGGATGTTATAGAGCACTGTCAATCCTGTTGGTCGCAGCATTTCAAGCTGAGTATTTGGGCAGGTTTTTCTCCCTCACATCCATCTTCATGGCTCCACGTGGGTGCAGTTCATGGATTCATTTTCCTCAGGTGTAACCTGGCATTTGCTTTTTGTACCTCATGCCTCATGAGCAGCATGCTTTGAGGAAGACCAATTGCTTCACCATAAAGATGTTTGTCTCACTGCCCCTGGGAGATGGTAAAACCTGCACCCTACTGCACAACACGGAATGGATCAGCTGAATCTCATAATGAGATCTTCAGCACCTTTCTTTTTCCCTTTTTCAGGAGGAGGGTGCATAGACACAAGTATTTCTTACTTTTTTTTTTTCATCTATAAAGAAGATGTTTTAATATAATGTCAAAATTGAAAAGTCTGTCTGTAGATGCAGGAAAATGGTTTTTATTTCATCTTTTAATGTCCTCATATATCAACAATGGGGTTGTCTCACATCCAGAATAAAAACGACCTCTAACTAAAAGTCATATTGTAACTTGGGGATTCTTTTTCATATTGCAAAGACTTGTCTCAATATTCAAGCATGTATTTCTAATATGTGAAGTATAACAAAAAGACTTATAACAAATGATGAAAAAGTAGCAATTACCGATTGGGGAGTTATAAATAAAACTGTAAAATATTAATCTGATCCATAATTTATTTGGTAGCAGACACCCAGCCATCTGGGCTGGGGTGAACTCATGACTCCAGAATAGGATGCTAGATCAAGATTTTGCATTCAGTGTAAATGCAGCCATCACCAAAAAAGCAAACAAACAAAAAAATTCAAACAACAAACCTTTAGTACAACACTGGCTTTCAGGTTTTACTTTGCCAGTGTGTTTGCTTTTTACAACCTGTGATTGCGTGCTCTGATTGCATGTGACCATGCTTCAAAAATATACCAAAATACTTTGTTAAGCTGATTACCAGCATATGCATGGAACGTCACAAATGAAATTATTCTCTTTCTGGCTGAACCTTCACAGGCAGCTCAATAATAATTTTCACATCTCCCTAGACACAAAGGGTGTTCACAGCCAGCAGAAAGATCCTGCTGCAAGAGGCAGTGCAGGGTGCACTCAGCTTTAAATAGAGACTATGATCTTTGAGGCAGTACAGTTTATCTGTGCATATTAAAATGCCCTTGTATTCACCCATCCTGGTTTGGAAGACATTCTTTGCTTTTAAGAGTACATTGTTCTAGGTTACATGCTGCAATACCTGGGTTAACACACAGGAAGCCAGTGCTGCATCTCTAAATGATAGTGCTTTCCACAGAGATAGGCAACTGCAAACCTTAAACCCTCTATTTATGCCATGAATAGCTCCTCTCTGGCCAGTGTCTATCTAAAGCAGAGTTTAAACCACCAGACATACCAAATTCATGAAGGATTGCCTGCAGCCGTTAGAATTTTCTCAGAGTTCATAAAATGATTAGACAAATTCATATGAGAAAAATCCATTAAGGGCTATAAAGCACAAAGAGGCGTTCCCAGGAGGCTGGAGAGCGCTCCAAGGAAGCACTGGCACGTGTCTGCCTCCTGCTCTTACCCCTTCCATGGTATCCCCAAGTGATCATTGCTGGGAAGGTGACACAGGCCAGTGGGTCAAGTACTGTCACAATGGATGTTTAAAGGCAAGCCCTGCAGAACATGCTGCCTGTGGAAAGGCAGTTTTCCAGAAGTAAACATCTGGTCAAGCTTTTGCAGACCCTGGGTCAGCAGTTCTCGCTGAAAAGGAGAGCTGCAAGACCAGTCTCGCTTCTTGTGTGAGATGATGGAACATGCTGCCTCTACTGGAGCACCCTCTTGGAAATTTTCTGTTATTCCTGAAGAAAATAAGTGAACTGCTCCCTTCTCCATGCCAAACCAAACCAATCTGTGAAGGCTCCAAAGTTGGAAGAAACAGACGCTGAATGTTACAAGGCTTGAACTCATCCGTTCCCAAAGGCAATCTCTGAAAATGGGGTTCCCATCTCTTGCCTCATTTTCTGACGTCTTCTTCCCAGACTGTGCAGGGCTGCAGTCTCTTGGTTTCAAGAGCATGCAGATGCGGATGTAAGATTGCAGTAAGCTCTACGTTGCAGGTTTCCCTTTCCCAATTGCCCTTGGCTGCTTTTCAAAGACTGTACACATCCTGACTGTGAAGGAAAACACTTTCTCCCTTGCTCCCCTCCACTGCAGCATCCCAGCCTGTGCAATCAGAGCGAGGACCATGGTTTTCAGCACACTTCCCTGCTCCAAGAGCCTTGTAGCTGCTCCAAGCATCTAGTGGTTTTTCGGTCAAGTAAGAACCTAGCCATGCCTCCCAGACAGCACTACAGGTTGCCAGGTTCTGTCCTCCCAACACCTTTGCTTAAAAAGCACAGCTGCTCCACAGGATGCAGCTTGTATCTCTGGTTTGGCCTCAGGCATGCAGACTCCTTGAGGCATTAGATACATTAACGCCTCCTCTGTTAGCAAGCACATCTGTATCTTCTCCTCCTTGCCCAGAAGGCTCAAAAATATCATACAGGTCACAGAAAGGGATTGAACACTGACTTCTGACTTTTCAAACAGAAAACAGGCAGGGGGTTTATCTGAAAACACACACAGAGAAGGTCTTTAAGTGCAAAGGAGTCTGTGGCATTTGGGATGCCAGCAGGAGAACTGCCCCACTCTCATACCCCCCACCTCCAGGCCAGTTCCGTGCCTGAAGCCATACCCAGCATGGGATTTGCTGACATCAAAAGCTAAGGAAATTGCTCAGCTCTTTAGGATGGCTTAAAGTGAACACTCTTGGCAGGTTTTAAGCCTAGAAAGGTTTTAAACATTGCATCTTTCCAGTGTGCTCCTGTGATGATACAACGGGCGTGCAGGCAACCATGAATCAAAACTGTTGGCTCCCTCTGGGCCCATTACGAGACATGTCTCTGACCAAGACGTCATGGTAGCTGCTTTCTGGATACAGGGCAGATAAGATGAAAGACCTCAAGGGAGATGCACATCTCTGTCCAGAGCAACAGCATACCTTAATCATCCAGCTTGGTGAAATCGCTGAGAAAAAAAAAAAAGTCACGCAGTTGTCACTTGAAAAGCAAACTTCAATATTAGCAGTACACACAGACTGCTCTCTGGAAACTTCAAATAGGTGGAGGTTTCAAAAATAAGAAAACTTCAGCAAAACCATGAGCAAGGGAAAGATGGCTAACTCAATCCTATCATTGCCACTTATGAATTATTCACTGTGCTCCAGCCCACATGCATGAGGCACACTTTTTAACACACTGTGAGACTGCATTACAAATGGCTCCCTGCCATCTGTGCTGGGAAGTCCCTTGGACATGTATTTTGCAGTAATGCCATAGGGAAAAAACATGCTTTGGTCAACTCCTGTGCCTACAAAGGGAAGAATGTCCTCTGCCTGCCTGCTGCAGCTCTAGGGTAGTCACAATGAAGGCCAACACAATTTCTATCTCTCATGGCTTGTGGCATTGCTCACCCTTTTTAGAAATGTTTTCCAGCAGAAAAACACCAGCAAAATCCCACAGAAACAACAGAGGTTTGTAGATTGCAAGAGGGTTATAGGAAAATTAGTCCTGTATTTGGAGCCTTAGGCCACTGCATCCTGCATGGATCAGCCCCATTCCAAGTACTGTCAGGTCCCCAAGGACTGGGGAAACAGAAGAATTCTGGGGTCACCAATGGAGATTAGCAATCAGCCTCCTCTTGTGTGCAAAACTTTACTGTTCCCTTGCTGTATTTCCAAATCTGATTTCAAAAGTTCTGAGGAAAATTACACCAGTTTGAAGATGCCAGATGGATTGCGAGCACCAACTCTTTCACTCATTATTTGAATAGAGGAGAGAGGAAGGGGGACAAATTCTTTTGGAGAAAACCACTTTTTTTTTTTTTTCATGAAGTCCTCCCTTTGAGAGTCTAACCCAGAGGCAGTTTCTGCTGCCAAAAGGTGCCATGTCCAGAAGAGGTGGTGCACCTAAGGAGTCACTGTAAGCACATTCTCTGCAGTTCTGAAATGAGCATGGTCTTCTTGCGATGGACAAAAGCCAAACCAACAAAACAGACCCTGGCATTTCTCTGCAGTGCTGGGTTACTGAATATGCACCAGCGGGACTGCAGCAGCCAGACCCATCCCATGGCATGCAATTTTTCAATTTCCTGCAGCCAACAGAACTTGTAGCAGGATTTCTCCTACTGCTGCAGTTGGCCTTGCGTCACTGATTAAACTTCATCAACCAGCCTCTGTGAAAATATAATCACACCATCAGAAAATCTGGGCAAGGGAAAAGATGAGACACAAGAGCTGCACCTCTTGGAGGTAATTCCAGCTATGTGGATAAATTCTGCTGCAGCAATGGAGAGTTTGGGACATAAGTCACAAAACAGGACCGTTTTCTCACCGTCTACACTGATCAGCAAGGTATCATATCCTCATGCACAGCTACATTTACTGAGATTTATGTGGATTTAATGCCACACAGCAGGGAAAACCCAGTGGCAGCAATGAAACACCAATGCAAACGCACAAACAGGAAAATATACTTCTTCCAACAGCAGAGTTACTGGCAGCAGCCTTCACAAGAGGAGAACACTAAACAGCATTAGGACCATGACACCCACTGATCTGCACTAAACAGGTGCCTTCAACGGGTGTCATACTGCTGTCCTCTAATATTCCTCCAGCAGATTCCATGCCCCATCTATCAGCAGCATTCCCAGCAAGCCTTTATTGTCTCTCCTCAAGAAACATCTGAATGATCTGTCCAACACTTCAAGAATCCAGTTTAATTACCAGGACAGGTATCTGCACTTTCTGGCTGCTAAGCCTGTGCACGTACACCTGGGTAGCAGGAATGACATGCAGCCCTGTTCCAGCTAGTGTTTTTCTGCTCCACAGTGAGGATCTGCCTCCAATCTACATCCAGATGTCACACTGAATTGCCCACTGGGTTTCCTGGCTGAACCTCGTCTGGAGAAGGCAGGGGGTGGCTCCAGTGATCTGGCAGCACAGTCCTCACAGTCTCAAATAGCACCTGTTAACAGTCCTGGAAGGGCTTCATGGTGGATAAATGCCACTGGGGAGCCTTGAAATAAATGGCAGGAATTAAGCCAGCTAGGCAAAGGAAGAGACCCTAAAACACACAGCATGAGGGGCAAGAGAAGGACAGGTCAGTCTCCAGGGCTTTACAGAAATTGTGTGATGTGTCTGGCATGTTGATGCACGTGGAAGGAGATGTAATCATGTTCCTGCCTCCCATCACACCTCCAAGTGACAGGGGACAATGGCAACTCCATGTCTGTGTCCAAAGTGACAGCTTGTTTCCACTTCTGGGCAAAGGAACGGCAGACAGATCAGAGCCCTGGACAAAGGAATAAACCAGTCTACATGATCTCTGTCTGTGCAGTGCAAACCCAAGAATAACACAGAATGAGTGAAATCTTAGCCCTGTCTTGTTGGAGAAGCAGTGACCATGTTCCATACCTGACCAGCCTGAGCCCAGTCACTTTGGGATCACAGTATAGAAGAGGGATTAAATTTCCTGAAGTCACTCAAAACAATTTTCTTAGGGTAAGTGTTTGTAAAGTTAAGCTGTTTTAGCCATTTTTAATCAAAATGGACTCTTGAGAAATGTCCCTTTCCCAACAGGAAAGACAGCCATTTTTTTTTCTGGTTTAGTGCATGGATACACCAACAGGCAAAGACATAGAGGCATCTCCAAGTAGCTCACTGTAAAAGGAAAAAGTCACAAATCCTAAAAATGTGTCCTGCTGAAAGGAAACATACTGAAGACCACAGTAATTATAACCTATGAGACATAAGCACTGCCCACCTCCCACTCCCCTATTTGAGGCCACAGTCCAGCCCTCCATGCTGGAGACTTCCACCCATTCCAAAGGAAGGTCTGCACTGGGTCTGACTGGCTCAGGCTCCCACCCCAGACATTCCCCCAGGCTGAAGGTCCACTTACCTGCCTGGTTTGTGGTTACATTTACAGACACAAACTGCCGGGCTCCGGGGCTCTGGTCGGACACTCCATTCACTGCCTCAATTTCAAAGGTATAGTTTGTATGAGCAAGCAGATCCACCATCATGACAGAGGTGTTTTTCAGGCCGGTTTGCTGGGGGAGGTACCTGACATGACCGCCACACGCCTCACACAGACCCGAGTGTGAGTTGCACTTCTTGCATGCAATATAATAAGACACATCTTTCCTTCCACCAGTATCAGCAGGGGGAATCCATTCCAGAAAGACACTAGTCTCGTTAACATTTGAGATGGCACTCCGAGGAGCAGAGGGGGGTCCTGGTTTGTAAAGTGAGAAAAACACATGGTAAAAACAGTATCATCAGTCATTCTGCTCGCTACTACTGTCTAGGCTGAAAAGAGATGCCCCTGTTGCTCATGTGTTGCTCACGGGGACCATTTGCAACAAAACCTGAAGAACTGAGAAAACAGGGATTTGTTTTGAGCACCCTCATCTCACTCAAGAGATCTGTGCTGGGGTGCAGTCACCTGCATGGGAGGACAGGACACAGGGTTGGCACAAACCCAAGAGGAGGAGCACTGCACCCTGGGGCATTGTCTCTAGTGCTCTCCTTGCTCCTCCTGTGAAGGGATTAGCATGTCTTTGCCCTGTCCAAGTCACTGTTGGCTTCACCAGGGGCAAGATTCCAACAAACAAAACCACTGCCCCTATATCACTACCCCTAGGTCCTAAAAAAAAGGACTCACACTGGAGTTTTCACATTACCCAGGTACTCAACTCAGATGCCAAATCTTTCCTCTGTGTGCACCCACCTCTTCCCATCAGTCATTTGGCAGCAGTGAAAACAAAGCTTGGGTATCCAAATCACACTTAAGCAAATCACTCGATGTAGCCCAAAGCAGATGGTGATCTACACGGGCCACTGGAAACACGGCCATATCCAGCCTCTCCATGGCAGCCTTCCTGGTCCCTGCCAGGCTGTAGCACGGCTGGTTACCCACACCACACCTGCTTACTTTGCCAAGCCTCCCCACTCAGGATGCCAGCATGGCACTGGCAAGGCAACCCGAGGAAGAACAGCTGCTGCAGAGGTACCGGAGCACCTGCAAAATGTGGGCTGTTTCTCTCCATCCTGGTGGGAAACACCATGGCTGGGCAAGCAAAGCCCACCTGGAGGCACCTTCAAGACTGCTTCCCTGCAGAAGGTGCTGCAAGGTTTTTGTTTTTAACAGGCTCGCGTGTCAGATGAAGGGCAAGCTGCAGACACACCCAGAAGACAATGTGAAAGGACAAGCAGGAGTCTCATGCAAGATATCCACGTGTTAAATACTCAGGGAATGCTAATGAATGTGGAAGAAAGGAAATTTATCAAAGTAAGCCAGGATGGATTTTAGTCACAGCACCACCAGAAAGTATACAGCAAAGGCTGGGATTGTTCCGAGGGAAGGCAACACAACACACTCCTCTTCAGTTTGAATGAAGTTGTCAAAACCCATGAGCAGTTCCTCGAAGAGTCTAACAAGTAGCTTCACTAGCTAGACATCCCTATGAATCTAACAGGCTGACTTAGCCTGTCATCTTCTCATTTTGTTGGGACAATTAAACTCGATTCGTTATTTAAAACGAAGTGTTTTAACTTTTGCAGTGTTGCAAAATTGAAATCACCTTATAAACCAGAAGCATTCTCCTCTATTTCTTTTTTCTATTCCCCTGAGTCTATAAAATTTGTAACACTGACAAACTGAAACACTGTCATGATTTTTGACCCAAGCCATTCTGATTGAATGAGAAACTTGGTGCCAGAGGAAATAAATAATCCTGATGTATTTTTTATTTTTCAGAGGAAAAGCAGTTGAAGAAGAAAGCTAAGTTAGCTTAGGTAATGCCAGATCATCTTTGCTTTGTTCTGTGATCCCTTCAGATCCCTATGAACAGGGACCAATCCACTCCCAAGCTGCACCCCAGGGATCCAGCACTATTTAGCTAATGACATCAACATACAACTCAAGTCAGGACTATTTTCTGCAGTGTCATATTGATATAATGGAAACTATGGAATTCATCACTGGAGCTGTATGGAGCTATATGTATTGCACTTGAGGATTTTTCATATGTTTTTTACTGGTTAAATTGCCCTATTTTTTCTTCCACTGGATGAATGCCGTTTTCCTGATGCCAGTACTCTAGGAAAAAATAAAGAACTCAGGCACAAGAAACACTTCCTGGACAATGTGTCTTTAAAGGGGGATAAATTATTACTTTTGTAAAGTCACCAGAGTTTTTTACTTACTTTGTACAGAAAAGTCAGCTACTCTTCTTGAAGGCTTAAAAACATCAGCTTCAATGGAAAGGCTTTAAAACTGGTGGGATTTTATAACCTATAAAATTAGTGTTTTCAAAGGGCCTCAGAGAAAAGTCTTTAGTAGTCTGCAGATATCTAAGAAGACCTACTTGAAGAATCCTGAAACTATACCCGGACAAAACTTAGCTAAACTCCAGATGGGAGAACAAAAAGGGGTTTTACCTTCAGAAGAGGGGGGCCCTAGAGCTGCTAAGGTGGTCTGCTTTAATTTCCATCTCCTTTTGTCAAGGGCACAGATACGAGTCTACCAACTTAAAAGAAGATATATATGTTTTTGAACTTGCTACTTTATACCCTAAGGTTCGCGCCTTTTGCACCACAATTTCCTGACAAGAGGCAAACACTTTCTGAAAGCAAAGATATTTTTCTCTGGGCAGTAAACTTGTTGTTTACTGATGCACATATTTTAAAAATATAACCTAAGAGAGAAATTATCCTCAAGATATAAATATATGTACATACACACTCAAAGTTAACTGTAAACTTTTTGCAAGTAGACTATTAGAGTAAATCCTATAAAGTCTTCAATTTGTCCCATGTATCATAATACTACAAGTATTTCCCAAACATGCTCTGAACAACAATAAAGCTACTGGTCAGAGACATAAGGAGAAAAGAAAAGGGTGCAACTGTTTTGGTTTTAAAGCGATGTTGTGCCAGGAACTGAAGCTAGGATTACTTAGTTAAGAAGAAATAAAGTGCAATTACTTCCTGGAAGATACATAATAATATTAAGAAAATTCTCAAATGTCCATCAGGACCAAAATTTTTTCTTTTTTGTCTGACGGCACTAATTATTTCAGACTGCATCACAGCACTATCGGTTTCAAAATTACCAATCATTACCTATAAAGCATACTTAAGAAACTGGAAAATTTGAACAAGAATGTATTCCTCCCTTGCTCTGTACTTAACTGAGCAAGTGACAGTGATACAGCAGCTAGTTTTCTTTAGTGGTGTTGGTGGTGGTGGGGAGACTCATGCAGCTTGGAACTGAAGAACACTCGCTTTAAATTAGAAAAATGTGATTTTACAGCTATACTGAGTGGCAAGGGGACTTTGCAGGTGTAGACCTGAAAACAGACAGTGATGTATTCTCTAAAATTAACTGCATTTTTTGTTGAGGGAATCCTATGAATATTATTAACCTCTGTGGCAATAAATAATAAAAATATTGAAAAAACCCCTTGCAATATTTTCCTACCAGTCATGACTCAAGTCTCTCTCACTTGTGTTTTAGTTCATGATGAGCTGTTGCCTTCCAGATATAACTGGACTGGTTCAAAACACTGGCATCACTACCTACTCTTTACTGTCCCTGCCAAAATTTTCTACCCCTGCTGCTGAGCTGCCACAGCACACGGGACCCCTCCTCATCACCTTCAGCACAAATACAGTAGGAAGAGGATAAAATCCTAAGAGAAGATGCATGGGGAGAATAAGGGTGACAGAAGCACATGGAAAAGGCTCAGATATTCCACCCTGCTTTTGGGGTGGTAGGTGTGAATGCCAGCAGAGGTGCTGTAATGTCCTCAACTGCTCCTCTGGGGTTTACAGTGGGCAACAGAAGCTGAGCTGCACCCTGATGAGCATTAAACTTCTCATCTGCCCCAGAAGCACTTGGTACCCTGCCAGGCCATATCCTAACACAGCTTCAGGCACTATGTCTGGGCTCTAAACTAGCTTACAGTAAGCTCTCAAAACAGAAGTAAAACCCACCCTGGAAGAAAACCACCCAAACAGTAAAAGTCAACAAACTTAGACAGCCATCGCCAATAAATAAGCACAAAGTCCCCAAACAAACATAAAAAGAAAATCCCACAGCATTTTCAGAGTCAGAAATTACAGCCTTCACCTACAGGGTTTGAACTGCACTAGAAACCTGGGGAAGACAGGCTCTTGAACTTCATTTCTTTCTAACTAGAGTTATTCACCAAACTTACTCGTGCCTCTCTGAGCCATGCCCAATGCTGCTCAGGCCATAGAAATGCATAAATCTTCCTCAGGGATGGCAGCTCCCTCCCTGTGCTAATGCAGGTCAGACTGCATGTGTACCCTTCCATTCTGAGAAGGGCAGAGAGCAACACCACTGAGGGTAGGGAGGAGGCACTGTGGACACCAGTCTGGCATAACTCCCTCTCAGTTGCTGGCTTTGGTTCTGTCTGCACAGAAAAGCCTACTTTATGTGTGTTTCCAGAGCTCTGTGTGTTTCCCAACACCATGCAGGACCACGTTTATCTGAGTTTTTTAAGTCAGGCCAAGGGGCAAAATGAGCATCAAGAAATGCTGGTATCAGGTTTTTCATGTTATAACCTACCCTGGCTATGGCTCCAAAAGGCTCTGGCAGACCTGTTTAATAAACTGGGAAGTGCTTGCATGACTCACCCCCCCAGACCTCTTTGATCTGACAGCACCAGTGACTCCAGTGCTGCCTAAGGCTGCCTTCTCCTTCCTTGCAGCACAGCTTCCAACAGCCATGCTCCTTTGCCTGGTGAAAATCAAAGGCAGAGTTCAAGGGGCCCAATTCTGCTCCAAGTGCCTCCTGCAGGCAAGCAGAGAGCTGCCAAGGGCAATTTCCTTTGAGAGAGTGTCTCTCCAACAGGAACAGACTTTTTCTTTTTCTTTATGAAGTGCAAACTTGGGAAGCTAGGAAGGACATCTGTATTCACTGGGAAAGGCACAGAAGCCACTACCATCCCTACATGATGCAAAGTACTTCTCTACAGTATGGAAGTCACCTCTGCACCATTGTCCAGTGGCTCTGAGCATGCATGGAGTCATAAACCTACTTCTTCCTCCATTGCTTAAGTTTCTTGGAAGCCCTAACTGCTCTTGCTCCAGTAGCTCAACTCCATTTCAGTCATTTTCAACCACTTCTGCACCACAAAAATTACATTTGGAGCATGACAGTCCCAGCTCAGATCTGTGTTATACCCAGCAAGCAGGACTAGCTGGGGGCATGCAAATTGTGGCCCTAAGGATCTGAAATATAAACTGAACAAGGTACAGCTGACAGGACAGCTCAGTGATGGCAGGAGAAGGGCAAAATTAGCGATTCTGATTACACCAACTCCACCCTGGACTCCCAGTACCCCAATGTGCCTCTCATACAGCCTGCCCCCTACACCCAGAGGATAAGTTCCACATTTTGGAGAAGCAGTTTCCACCACAGAGTTTTGAGAAGAGTGACCATCTCCAGGCAGATCGGAGAGATAGGGCTCTCTCCTGGCTTGTTTACTGAAAACAAGCTATGAGATGACACCAAGCAGGACCATGGAGATTGCATCCATGCCTACTGCTGGCAAGCACTACCCAGTGTTTACTGCTTGTACCTGTGCACACACTGACGTGGATGACTGATGCCAGGCTTGCTGGCTGAGTACACCCAGGAGTGCAGGAGGACAGACGGAGCATTTGCTCATTACAAAAACTCTTCATGGCTTTGATGCCAGCTTCTGAAGCAAAGAGCACTGAAAAGTCTCTTCTCATGTAACTGGAAGTACGGTGGGCAAAGACAGTGACATTGCAAGTGTGTCAAGTCTAGTTCAGACTCCAGTGCAGAGCCTGAAAAAGCACATTAGTTAGTAACATAATGTCTAGTCACAGTACAGGAACAGCTCAAAAGGATTAAAAACAACCCTATAAGCACATGCTTACTTGTACAGGCCATGGTAGGTGGGTCTGATTCCTTCCTAAAATAGTGTTCTTCACACAGGCAAGATGTGGATGCTTCATCAAGTGTGTAGCTGTGAGGGGGACATTTGCTGCAGGATGGACTGTGGGGTGAAGCTTTGAAGAACCCAGGTCTGCATACTGTGAAAAGAAGAACCACAGGCTAAGCTCTCCCATCATAAAATTCGTCTCTTTACATTTCCTTTTAAAAAAAACCCATATCTTCAGCTGTAAAACAGACAAATACTCGTGAGCTATTTAGTTTGCATATTTTAAAACAGTCTATGCCACTAACAGATAGTGCATACTTAAATATCTGCATGAAAAGAGAATGTGAATTTGTTGATTATTTCTTTCCCCCAGCATCTGCCATTACTGGGTATTTATTTTCCTTGTTGAATGCATTAGAGGTAACATCTTCTGGGCTCGGCTTTAGAAAACATTACTGTGATTTCTTTTATTTTTTTTTTCATTTACTCTTAGGAGAACAGGTAAAATACATTTCATGGTTTTTGTTTAAGATGTTCTACACCCAGAAATCAATGTCTCAGCAAACAAATAGCAACACAGTGGTGGAGGGGATCTCAAGATCGACATCTATAAGACACAGTGATAAGGCTACTTCCCTAGAGTCTTTCCCCCTGCAAACCCATGATGAATTTTAAAGTGCTCCATATGACAGACTATTCTGGCTATAGTCTGAACCAGGCATGCTCACCATACAAGATATTCCTTCCAAACCTAATATATACACAAGATGAGGCACAAAGACTTGATCTGAGACCTAGTTGTTTTTTTTTCACAAATATATGGCTATGGGTAGCTTGGGATTTTTTAAAAAGCAATTTGAAATGAATACAGCAATATCTTGTTTCCATCCTCCTGAAACAAGTGCTTTTTCACCTATGCAAACCTCTCTGTACTTCACCTGTGCGGGCACACTCAGCCAGAAACAGTGACAGCCATAGGTTTGCAAGTGTTCTTTTAGGAAAAAACCCAGCTGGCTCTGTATCATACCATTATATACAGAACTACAAATGCACTGTTAGCAGAAAGAGGAAACTTCTCTTTGTCTCAAAAAGCAGAGACATGGAGGCAGGTTAAAGCAGCTCCAAAACTGTTACCTTTTTTCCTTCTGAATTGCTTTAAAGTATTTCTGCCCAGTATGATATCAATGATGCACAGATCTGCTATCAGACTTGAAGAAGTTACCTGGAAATCCCAGGGCCTTTCCATCTGCATTCCAACTTTCCCAGTTGTAATTAGCTTGCAAAGAAAATGAGTTCACAGCAAAAGCACTAATATTATCCCATCAGGAATGTCCCAGACAATCACAGCATGTGCTAAAACTCAGCAAGTGATGACAGAATTAATCTTCACAGTAGGTAAAGTATAGGTTTTTACTAGTGATCCCCTTCCTCTGATGGACCAACTAGGACAAGTGCTTCTAAAGTTAGCTCTGCTTCCTGCAGCACCAGAGAAACTCCCTTGACATCTTCCCTTTTACGTCAGTAGTTTCTTCACCGAAGGTGAGACACTTGCACATCAATTCCCAACTCCCAGAGCCGAACAGTCAGTCTTTGGTGATGAAAATCACTCATGCATCAAATGTGGTGTGGTTCAAGAGCATCCAACGGACCTCTCCCAGGCCCCACCTCCACAGCCTTGCCGGGACTACACACCTCTCACAGCAAGCACCACAAAGCCCTGAGGCAGGTCCCAAGGCCAGCACAGGCTGCCACGTCACCATCATGGATCTGCAGCCTCTCCTCCCTGCTATAGGGGGTGATCATCTCCCTGCTGACCTCCCCGAACCAAGCACCCTCCCACACTATTCCTCACCTTCCCTTTCTTCCCGCAAGACAGACAGAGAACAACTAGTAGGACTGGAGGGACTTCCAGGTTTTAAAAATCTATTTTCCAGAATTGCTCATCATCCAACTAGTGTTCCATTCCCAGGCTGTGGTATCCATCTGCAGGGTGCAGTTGTTCTGCTCTGTGCCCAGCAAACAGATCTAGGGCTGAACTTGTTCTTGATGGTTTTTAGCAGACTTGCCACAAGCTGCCCTCATGCTTTATGGGACATCCTTCAGTTCCCAGCACATAGTTAAGTTCTTTTATTTACTTCACAATCACTTTCAAATGCTGCCCTACCTACAGCAAGAACTGTTAGACAGTCTCTGGAGAGTCTTCTGGGAGAGCAGAACACCAAATGGTTCCTCTCTAGCCCCCAGTTTGTATTTCAAAGCCAAATCAAACTCACTTGCACACTCAGACAACAGAGATGGGGAAATGAAAGCACAAAAATGTGCAACATGTAACGACAGCAGTGCACATCTCGTGTGTACTCAATGTAATTAGCCCTCAAAAAAGGACTTGGATTTATCTCATTATGTTCTATCAAGACAGACAGAAAATCATTACAGCACAAGAGTTTACTGTGCTTCCATTTTGTGCAAAGCAGCAAATGCAAAATAAGTCAGTTTTCCTTGACAGATTTTAAACAAGGTGCAGCTTGTTGATGGTGGTATGATACATAGCTCAGCTCAAAGGGAATGTGTGGTTTTTGTGAATGAATATGGGGCCAAGAGATGCACAAGGCCAATAACTCAAGTTTTAATGAGAGATTGAAATAGAACTGAACTAGACTAATTTTTGTATAAACTGCAGGCTCTCATGGGTCAGCTAAGTCCCATCTCTATTCACAAACTATTAGGAGGAATACTCAAGAGCATTACGTTTCACTGAAGATTTCAGCATGAGTCCTCAAAAGAAACAGGCAGCAGAGCAGCACCCTGTTTGACTGAGGTGAAATATTCCTGTCAGCCAGAAAGGAAGAATTAAGGGACAGGAGATGGGTTACGCAAAAAAGGGAGGAGCATAGAAAATCAAAAGAAATGCAAGAAGTGCCACAGTGAATAGTGTTGGCTGAATCCACACACCTGTAGCAGATGCTTTAGGGAGGACAGAGGGATTTTCAGGGCTCCCCCAGCACAGCCTTCCAGGCTCTCATGACCAGCAGCTCCTGATGGAAGCCACACTTGCACTACCATGCTCAAGAGCAGAAGCAGCTGTAGCTACATGGGTGTCTCAGGCATAAATAGTATCTGTTACACCCTTTTCTGTGTTTGTTTTGTACACAACACAAAGGAGAGGACAGCCTGTGAGATGGTTCAAGCAGCAATTGTTTAAGAGACAGAGATGCTGTGATGAAACAGACCCTGTTTAGATGAAAGCTAACCCAGGGGCACCCTCACTGCAGAGCAAGTACTGCAGTGGGTGGATGAGCACAGTCTTGGCTGAGCTCAACAGCCAAAAGCAGGAGCTGGTACCCTGTTCATTTTGTGCCACTGTGGCAATGTCTCAGACATTTTGGAAACGCGCTTCAGAGCAGAACAGAGCCAAAATCAACTTACCTTGCATGTATCTTGGGTTTTGGTCTCTATCTTACCATTCCCCTTCTGACAGTCAATCTTATAATCTCTTCATGAAGTATACATAACTTTATTTGAAATTACATGGATATCTGGTGTTTAATTCTCAATTAAATCTTATTTTAGTCTTCTTATATTTTTATTTCAGTATTTCCAATTCACCAGCTATTGAAAGGATACACAGAACTAGCACCAGTACAGCCATACAGATAATAGTACTATCTCTCTTTTAAAGGGGATAGGAAAGCTGGAGAAATAAGATGAGCTTAAGACTCCCCATAATCTGCTGCAAGCCAGCTGAAAAGAAATGAAATCAAGTTTTAAGCTGTTGATGAGATCTGCTTCTTTCTTCTTAGTATTAAAACTCTTTAACTGATTAACAGCCAGCGATGTGTGAAAATAGTCTTTAAATTAAATTGGTCGCTACAAAAAAAAAATTATTATTTTTAGAGACAGCAAATAGGCCATAAACAACCTGCTAGTGTTAGGTACAAGTGGGATATGTTTCTGTTAGTAGCACATCCATTATTAGCAAATCAATTTCACTCTTTTTATTTTTAATAGCAACCACAAAATGTGGCATGCACAGAGCATTAACGTCTCTTGCTGCACACTCTGAAGGGGCCAGAGAGAGATGGCCACAGTGAAGGACGGCAGCAAGAGCATCTTGGGACAGCAATGGTGTGAGCTGATCCCTTAAACCAGCAGCAACTGGATCAGAAACTGGCTTTGTACCTTGCAGTAGGGAGCCCACAAGAGCCAAGCTGAAAGACACTGGCTCCTGGAGTGTGAGTGGATGGAGGTAAAACCACTGGTCCTCTTACAATGAAAACTGGCCTCTGCAAGCACCATGCTGAATGTGCTACACCAGTAGTAGAGACAGCGAGTACCACTGAGGAGGCAAAGCAAAGAGGGGAGGACAAGGCAGTAACATCAACCAGATGGGACTACTTGGCAGATTATTTTCTGCAAGCCTTGACATCAAATGATTTGTGGCCACATCCCTGTAACCATCCCTTCCCTGAGCTCTGGCTGAAGACTGCAGCCAATGGGCAGGGCTGGTCTTCTCTCCAGCTGCTCCATGCCTTTGCTGCACACTGACCAAGGCAAGAAAGTAAGGACTACATCCGTGGCTTTCCATACTCACATGACCATGTCAGTAAAACCACCCAGCTACCACAGAATCACAGAATCATTAAGGCTGGAAAAGATCTCCGAGATGGAGTCCAGCCTTTGGCTGAACACCACCATGTCAACTAAACCATAGCACCAAGTGCCACATCCAGCCATTTCCTGAACACTCCCAGGAATGGTGATTCTATCACTTTGCTGGGAAGCCTGTTTTAATGCTTGACAGCCCTTTCAATGAAGAAATTCTTCCTGATGTCCAACCTGAATTTCACCAGGTGCAGCTTGAGGCCATTTCCTCTCATCAGGTCACCAGGTGCCAGGGAGAAGATTTCCTTCCTGAAGTATGTCCAGCCTTCCTGGACCATTTTGTATTAAGAACTGTATGTGAACCAGTGTCCTGAACAGGCCAAAGTCTGTCCTCTGGAAGTCCAAGGCAGATTTTGTTGACTCCTTTCCTTACTTCAGCAAGGATCAAAAACTTTATAACACCTAGGTCACAATGCCCAAGATGGCCTTTAACCACCACATCTCCCACCAGCCCTACTCTCTTCATAAGCAGCAGGTCTAGCAGGGCACTGTCCCTGGCAGGCTCACTCACCAGGTGTGTCAGGAAGTTAATACTCCATACACTCCAGGAACTTCCTAGACAGCCTCCTCTCCACTGTGCTGAGTTTCTAGCAGACATCCAGCAAGTTAAGTGTCCCACAAGAACAAGGGATAATGTGAAACATCAGTCAGCCACTTGTTGAATACTCTGTCTCTTCATCCCATAATAAGTATTAGTGGGAATTCCAGTTTTGTCCCTGTAGAGAGAGAGAAGCTAGGAAACATGACCCTATAAGCCTTGAAACCCCAGGAGATATAAAAAAGGTCCAACTTATTACTCTCTTTGCACTCTTATGACGCTGGGAGGATAAGCTCACACTACTTAAGCACTTAGGATCAGCAAAGTGACCTTTCATATGTCCCAGAAAATAAAACTCAAACAGGAATTACACTGTTTCCCTTGCAGAGCACCAAATTAGTCTCCACAGTAATCAGAAACCACAAGTATAACTCATAAGGCAGTGCTGCTAATCCATAAATAAAGCTAAAGGACTACATCTAACAAAAATTAATGAGGATAAGGATGCCTACCCTAGACGGAACACAGGTTATCCAGCTGAGCCTGAGGTTTCCTCCCCAGCCTGGAAAGCCCCTTTGCTTCTCCTTCACATGCTCAGTTCCATTTACATTTCCAGACTGTCAAATTCTTCAGACAAGGACATACAGCTCAAAAGTAACCACACTGTAAAACTCCGTCCCATGGACAGAACCGTAGTCCACAATGAGGCAGCTCTCAGCTGAAACACAAGCAGAATATGGAGGGATGTGTGTGTGTGTGTGTGTGTGTGTGTGTGCTTTCAGATCTGTAGCTCATCAACTCTGCTTTCATTAGCACATTGCTCTGGTGCAAGGAATATGCCTTGAGAGTTGAAGGATCTGAGCAAAAACAAGCTAGAAATAAATCAACCCCTGTTCTCTGGAGCTGCCATGCCTTGAAGTGTTTGCACTGAGAAGAGGGTGCTGCTGCCTCTTAGATGTGTCCAAAACCTATAAAAGGGTTTAGCAAGGTACAGTCTTTACAATGTGGAATCAATTAAAATGCTGAGGGGCTCCAAGCCTCAGCTTGTGCTCCTGACACGCTCTTTTACTTACAAGAAAAAACAAAACAGAAAACCACAATGGACTGTCTTCGTGTCTCCCAACAAGCATAAACACATGAACGCCAAGCTCTTCTAAAAAGTATTTCAGGAACTGCAGCAACCGACCACAGAGCATCCTTCTGCAGAATTTACAAGCAGGCTCCCAAGAGCCAATCCTGCCCTCCCTAACAGCTTTCCTGAACTGCAGGCTGACACTGAAATTGCTGCCAAAGCTATAAAGCTACAGAAAAATGTGTAAAATGCCCCGATTATATCTCTTTTAGGCTTGGTCTCTTCTATCTGCAATAGTGCTATGTTGCTTCCTGTAGCATGCCTTGGGGATTTGAAGGGAATTAAATAAATACCCACTAATAAAACACTGTAATTCGAAGCTGCCAGTTTGCTTCAATCCAGTAGATTTGCCAGCATCTTTCAGAAGTCCAGCACCCAATGCGGCAATCCAAGACCTGCTAAAGGTTCTTTAAAATTATGTCCTGGAGCTTGCTGGACAATGAGGCATCTACAGGCTCTGCACTTTGGAAAAAAGAGACTCAGCCCCTACCTTGGATCTAAACCAACTCATGCATCTCAAATGGGAAATATTCTTTTAAGCTTTTTTTCCTTTGTTCTAAGAAAGCACTGTCTTTTGATGCTGTCCTGCCCAACCCCACACTAACTCAAGTTGAATTATTTCCACTCTGCATTGAAATCAGCTCTAGCTCTGAATACAAAAACAACCTTAAAAACTAGAATATAAATAAATCAGAACTTTCAGTTCCTTCCTCTGAAATACTACTTTTTTCTATCACGTGGCTCACTAAACTGTCACACTACAATTTATGACATAACTGTAGTTGCAGGAAAACTAAGAATTAACTGCCACTAATGACATTAATGTCTTTCTTCCAAATGGTATAAAACTTCCTCACACGGCATCAGTCTGAAAAATTCATCAAATTCCCAAGTAAACTACATTTTCAAGACATAAAAATACCTAGAACACAACACATTTGAAAACGCTCATGCTTACATTAGTATCTTAATGGGCTATATTTCTGCACATTCTGACTTCGCTCTAAAGAAGATTTTAAAGCAATCAATGAGGCAAAACCTGTGTCAAGCCTGAACTCTCAGCAGTGTGATGGAGGAGCAGGAAAAGAGATTTATCCTGGCATATATGCAAACCCACACTATCATCTGGGTTCGATTTCGCAAAAGGAAAGCAAGCTATGGAAAATAAATACTCTTAGGGGAAACAAGATTTTTCAAAAGCATTTAGCACTGCACAGGCTTGCTCCCTCAGGCTGTGTCAACTGCAGGGCTAGATGGCTGTGCTTTGGTTTTGTGGGGGTCTTTCTTTTTGCCAAACTTTCCTGTCCGAAAAAACACCAAGAGAAACTGGTACATTTCTAGAGAAAGCATCAGTTAAGGTGAAGTGTCATTTTCTAGCAAACCCAGAATTTCTGTGACCAGAAGCTGCATGCTCTTGCAAGCATGTACAAGGGCTCCTGCAGCTCTCAGCACAGGCAGCACCTGCAGCCTTCCTGCTCTCTGGCTACAAGGGACAGATCCAGGTTGATCTCACTGAACCCCAGCTATCTGGCTTACAATAAATAAAGGAAGTCCACATCCTGTTGCTACAGCTTTTCTGCCTATTATATCTATAAAATATGTATCTCACAAATCCCTATGTCTAAAAAAATCTGTGTATCTTTACTTTGTTCTCTGAGGTGTGGGACAAATATGCACTTAAATTACTTCTAAATTACTGTCTTTGGTTTTTTAACGAAGACAAACTGAAATAATTTTACTCCCTTAAATAGAGAAAGCCATGATTTACAATGCTGCACCTAAAGGAAAAATACAATTTAAGACAAAGAAGGCAGCAGAGACACATTTGTTTCTGCACGCTCGTAAACATAACTTGAGATGCCCGGCTCCACACATAATCCAGGAGGCACAGGAGTCTATTCTGGGGGTTTCTGCACACAAAGACACGCGCCGGGGTTATCCTTTGTTATGCGAATAGCGACTTAAACATTCAAGCTGCATTGCCTGCTAAGCGAGGGGAGGATTGATGGACAAGCCACAGAACTCCCTCGAGTTCCACAGCGGCATTGACAGAATAGCAATAACAGGCATCATCCCTAATGGCAGCTGGGGGACAGGATCAAACTTGAGAATGTTGCAGCCAAAACCCCCCTATGTCCATCTGTATACACCTATTACAGACGGTAATGCAAAGATCAGTTGGCAAAATCTCCTGGAAAATAGGGCTTTTCAAAGCTACATGTTTGCTGGCACAGTACTACAATGAAAGGGTTTTAGTCTTTTGGTTCGGTCTGGCATAGGGATCTGGAGTCCAAGTGGCAAAGAAAGAAATATTCTTTAATTATGTTGTGGTTTGGACAACTGCAAGCCATTGTGGTTAAGAAATACGATGATTGGGAGGATTTATTTTGATGATTTATGCCATGTGTGTTTACTCTACCAACATTTTAAGGTTTTAGCCTGAACTAATAAACTGTACATATGCAGACAGTAAAGAGAATTAAAAATTCTTAAAATATTTCCCTCTGACTGGTTCTACCTTGCTCAACTTCATTTGTGTGAACAAGATTTCTTGCTGGCATAAAATCAGCCTTTCCTTTGCTGACTATTTGGTCCAAAATAGGCAGCATTCCACCAATCTACAGTGATGCTAACACCTACTCAAAAGGATCCTTTCAAAGCTGGCATCAAATGTTTAAGGGCTTGCTTGCTTCTGGCTTTATGATCATCTGTCTTAGGAGGTAAATTCGGCAGGATTGGCTATAGACAATTTGTTTTAACATTGTTCCTCTGTAATTTATGGCTGAACATATGTCACTCTAGACACATCTATTCAAATTCCATCAGAGGGCGATGGAGATGGATCTTTTACAGCCCTGACCAAAAAAAGATAGGAAGGATTTATCCAGAGTTGGCAGAACTAAGTGTGCTAAATGGGTTTATGCACAGAACAATGACTCTGGGGAAGTGATGTTTCTTGGTGTGTGGTTTTTGTTGGGGTATTTTGTTGTCATTGCAAATTTAAGGTACAGGTACTGCTAGCCAATTTTGCCATGGGCAGGCAGCTGAGAGGTGAAGAGAAATAAATATGGACAAGTCTCTTGGCGAACACCTCCCTTCAGTCTTCCCTCCTTCCACAGAAGCTCACAGGTTATTGCACTGGAGCACACTGGTTGGAGTTACAGATGCAGGTCTCACTGAGCTAAATTCTGCCCTGATGTGTATACCACGAGATGCTCTGGCTTGTTAGGAGGCCACAGATCAAGGAGTGTGTGCAAGGAAGACATAGCAAACATTAATATCCTGAGACATTTAACCAGGAAAGCTGAGCAAGCTCTAAACACAATCAAGTGCAGAAACATCAAGCAGTTACCCTGTCACACGCAGATAGAATGCTTCATCATTTCAGTTTAATTAGCCAGACATAAAAATATTGAGATTATTTGTTAAGTTGATTAAACTACTCCTTTGAGTCGGATGAACACTGCAACACTGTACAGCTCATCTGCCTTGCCAAGCAACTCTGCCAAACAGCTCCTCTTTAGGAATGAGCTCAACAAAGGGCAACCTGAGGCACTGCTGGCTCTTCCCATGTCAGCCTGACAATATTGGGAGCTTTTCTTCTGTGTTGCATTCCATCAGAGAATTTATTTCACTATGATCTCTCCTACTCCTGGAGGAAAACTTGCTGCATATAAAAAAATGCTCAAACACAAGATAAAACAATGTAACTTGACACTTTAAACCTCCTGGTTTTGAAGCCAATCCCAATACTATTTGGGCAGTCTCGTGGCTTTTGGATGCTGGAGTTGGGTCATCCTTGCCATGAACTAGCTAGAACTGTCATGGCTCTAGCCCAGTCAGAAAAAACCCAAAAGCCCAGAGGGAAAGAAAAATGCAATTATATCCCAAGAAGATGTTTTATCAGACTACAAACAGCACTTTTCTGAGACAAAAACAGCCATTGGGAGGAGACATCCTGCTAAAATCCCTGTCCACTGTCTCTTCTCATGGGCTTCGTTCTTGCCCCCAAAGTGGCTGTTTGACATATGCAACTGTTCCAGAAATTCACATATGAAGCAAAAAGTAAAGCAAAGCAAACACTGCCTTCCCTCTCGCTACCTGAGCCTTGCCATGATGCCCTTCCTGCCAAACCCATTTCCCCAAGGCATAAAGTACTAGCCTGAAGCACACTTTGCAGCAGCAATGCTGGCATTCTCACAGGCTTTTTATTTAAGGTTGTGAGTTGCCAAAGCTTGATTTATGGAGATTTAATTCTCAAACTATTATAAAAGAATATGTTACTCACGTGTAGCTCACATGGCTCTCCAACTTTAGATAAAGAAGTAAGCATTGCCTTTATGAACCTGTTTGCCTTGAAAATTCAGCACTGCCTTTATTTGTAATTTTTGCTGCATCTCTGCACCCTTGCATTGCATCAACTTGAACAGACTTTCTAAGCCAGCTTGGGGAAAAAAAAACCCAAACCAAACCTTCTGCTTTACAGAAACCATTCATATTGGATTTCTTCAAGGGAAGACTGGAACACAACAAGAAGGGAGAAAAGGGAGCAGTTGGCAAGGGTACAAAAGGGCACAGCAACCTTGGTTTGGCATACCTGTGCCTTGCAAGAAAAAAGACTGCAACCTGCTTGTCTTGTCATGAAGAAGAAAAAAAACAAAAAAACCCGAGAGGGAAAAAGAGGTTACTAGCCTTTTTGAGACAAAAGCCTGAAAATGAGAACACCACTGGCAAAGGCAGAAGAAGGCAAATGCACAAAGTCCAGTATTAATTCTTTTATTTGAAGAGGTACACTTTACACTGAAAGACCAAATTGGAGTTTCCTGACTCAAGTATGCATTGGTAATATTTTCCTCCCTGTCATCTCTTGGCCTCCCCAATATCTAGCATCCATTCTATATGGATGCACTTTTGGATGCTGGTTTCTTTTCAGAAGCACTAGAGAGCAGCCAGAAACTTCTGTGGCTCTGAAGACTTAGCCCAAATACCATTTACAATTTACTTTTTTCAAATTTGTGGTAAAAACACAAGGTTCATTATTCCGCGCAGAAATTCTCTCATCATCCAGCCAAATTTAAAAATAAATAGTTGCAATTAAATGTGTCGCTACATTATTTATGTAGATGCATTCAATTTGCAGAAAGCTGCTATAAAAATACTCCCCTTCAATCCACAGGAAATTTATTGCACTTTTATTGTATATTTTCTTCTCCCTGCTCAAATGCATGTTGCTCCCTGCCTTTTTTTCACCCGTGTTACTTAACACATCATTTTCCAGCCACTGTTTCTCCTACATTTGTCTTGAAAGAATGAGGGATGTAATCCAAATCCAAATGTTTCTTGATTATTTGTGAACAAGGCTGCTAAATGATTACTAGACAGATAATTCCAGTATTTCCCTTGCAATCAAGCACCACTCCTTGTCTCTGCATTTGGCTCTTACAGCTGTTGGGTAAATGATATGCACCAAGACTGCCCAAGGCTTCAGAGTGCATATTAATTCTGACAGAAACTCCAGACACTCTAAAGAATTGCTAATTTAACAACAGACTGTGAAATTATTTTTTCTTTCTTTATTAATTGCTGTACTATTTGAAAGTGACTTCACTGCCCTGTCTTTTGGCATGAAGAACATGGGGTATTTCATCCTGTGAGGAAATAACTGAAAGCTTTCTCCCCAGCAGTCCCTATATTCATAACCAAATATAAATATGTGAAACAACTGCCAATAAAAACACGTTAACTGGCTGCAGGTGTTCCTCTGTCAATTTAGCCAGGTGATATTAGCAAAATCTGACAGGGAAGCACAGTGATATATTTCATTTGTGCCTTGACATTTTGATTCTGTTTGTTAGAGTGTATGTGCAGGGATCTGGCTTTTTCTCCAAGACCTCTATAGCTGTCAGTCTGTGCAAACAGGATTTGACAAGATGTCCATTTAGCAGGATGGGAGGGCAAAGCAAAAAAAAAGGAGAGATGCAGAGACCAGGTATCTGGGTAAAGCTGCACTGCAGTGCAAAAATGGATGTTTTTTACATACTGAGCAACTCAAAAAAAAGAGCAGCTTGATATGCAGGATATGAGACAGTTTGCATCCTTTAATCAATAGCTCCTTCGAGAAAGGTGGGCAACAATAACACAAATAGATGGCAAAGGAGAAAGAACACAAAAGGCATGAGCTGGAGAAGGCATAGGATCACTGTACACTCATCCACAGAAATATTTTTGGTGAGTCTTAATTATTTTTTAAAAAGAGAGAGAAAAAAAAAGGATGCTTTAATTTGCTTGAGAGAAATTAGATTTAAAAATAAACCTAAATAGCAAGTTTTGCTTTCCAAGGCTGCCTTTTTCCAGCCTAAGGAATGAAGCAGAAGGTGATGAAGCTATCTCTTCCAGGGATAATGCAAGAATTTAGAAGCCTTCAGCTTGTTTCTCCCTGCAAAGAACTTTGGACTAGAAGCAAGCAAATGATTTACAATGAAACAGAGTACAAAATAGCTACAAGGATGAAACAACAGAAAATGAATGTAGCATTAAACAAGACAGTAAGCAGAGTTTAGAGATTTATGGTAAGCTTGAGAGGTATAAAGATAAGAAAGGGATTCTGATAGTCTGGGTGATCCCTGCATCTCTGCAAGCATGGTTTAAAAGCAAAACTGAATACACAACTCTAGTTAAAATTCAGAACAAGTGTTAGTTAGTGGGGTTTAAACCACACCTTATCTTTCTAAATGTGCCATTACACACCATCTGCCACACCAGTGCTGCAGGACCAGGCAAGGGCCTGCCTCCTCCTCCTCCTCCAGAATGCATGACAGCTCTCCTGCCACATCTGCACCAGGCTGCAGAGAGGCATCTCACTCTTGCCCTCTCTTCTCCAGGCCATGCAGCTGAACACACAGTTTTCATGGTCCAACATAAATGAGAGATCACAGGACGAGCCCAGCACCCAGCCACCCCCAGCTCACACGGGACCAGCTGGACCGATGGACAGGAGAGCCGCTCGTCCCATGGCTACCACCATGCACACACACCAACCTACAGCTCAGCCTGGGAGCAGCACCAAACCACGACACCCACCGCTGGCCCAGACACCTCCAAAGCCACCACACCTGGACCCAGACATCAGGCAGGTCTGCAAATGACCTGCCATCCCCAAAAAAGGGAAGGCTGGAAAAAATTTTTTGTCAAAAAGAATTCACAACAGACATCGCTGAGCAGTTTTGCACCTTCACAGCACTCCTGTATATCAGCTCCGGCATGAAGTGATGAAAGGAGATCTCAGCTGAGCAGAGCCAGCTGTATCCCCCTTACCTTGCTGCTCCACCAAGGTAGAAAATATGTTACTGAAGCCATAAAATGCTTACAATTATGGCTGCAAACCCAGTAATCTCCACTGATGTAGGTAAATTGCTGACCTCTCTATCACTGTTACTTATGATGCAAAAAAAACCTTGGGTTTTCTCCGCAGCTTAATAAAACCTGTGGGGAATTGGCACAAGGCTTTCATTCCTTATAGCCAGCCTTTAATGTAGAAGTCTAGATTTCCTGGAGGGGAACTGAATAGTTTAGAATAATTAGTGATTTACATATAGAGCTGTCAACAGAGATACATGGTATTAAGTTACCATGATGAAGTGTTCCACCTTCCCAGTTGCTACACTGGATTTGATTTTATTATTTAAAAATTCTGTATTTTAATTCTGCTCACATTCTGCAATCGCTAGTAAAGTGGCCTGAAGCGGACAGCAAGAGGAGAGCACTAAATCGAAGGCTTAAATCACTTCTTCCTCAGTTCCCCCTGGCAGATTTAAAGAGCAACCTGGCACTAATGCTTTCAAATAATATACTGTTGGACCTGACACAGCAGAGAAACTCTGCTTCAAATCACACAATGGTCCAGATGACCATGCAATTACAATTAACCTCCTGCCCGCTGTGCCTAATGACAAATGATCATGTGAATGATAGACTCAGGAAAGGACCCAGGTATCAAAAAAATTATTTCTGATTCTTACATATTTAAAAAGCCATTTTCACTTAGGAAAAAGCCAAGGGACACTAATTTTAGTTTTGCATCCAAAAGAAATGAATAACCCTTGATAATACACATGCAGGCATAAGCACAGCCTGTCAGCCTTCTAGCAGCAAGAGGGATGCATGGAAGCCTCCTTCCGCCAGAGCGCTGTAATCGGAAAAGTACTAATATCGTTCACTGCTATAAATCTCAGCCCACACCAGAGAGCATGAATTTTGTCCATGCTGGATTAAAAAAAAGGTAATATAACCTCAAAATAGCATGCAATACTTTTTGGCACACTTACTGGGCCCATGGGGTTCGCATTACAAGGTCAATAAGTAGGGAGTTATCCTATGTTGTTCCGTCAGGTTTTGTGCTTCCTCTGCTTTATGTCCCTCATCTCCTACTTACCTCGAGACCTCTCTTTACCAGGGAGCATCCTCCTCTCTCTGCTCACACAGCATCTTTAGAAGAAAGCAGA
Organism: Drymodes brunneopygia; assembly: GCA_013400955.1. Classification (NCBI taxonomy): domain Eukaryota; kingdom Metazoa; phylum Chordata; class Aves; order Passeriformes; family Petroicidae; genus Drymodes; species Drymodes brunneopygia. The sequence continues at coordinate 729,057 of VZTZ01035714.1, read as the reverse complement.
GCTATTTTCCAGTCTGCTCCCTCTGCAGAACAGAAGTACGAAGATCACACCAGCCTGGGAAGTGCTGGGGACACCCTGGTCCTTTCCTGTACTCGGCTCTAATGGGGTAAGAGTTTATTTGCCCCAGTTGTGCTCCTGGTCAGAAGATCTGTCAGCAGAGCACTTTCAGTGATCTCTCCCTCACTTGCTTCAGTGAAGCAAGCTCACTAATTTAAATAACTTTTAAAGGTTTTTGAGAAGTCATTCCTAATTAGCATCCAGACCTGATGGGGCAGAAACTTCCAGCTCAGGAGCATCAGAGCGTGTGTGTGTGTATATATATTTTTACATTTATATGTATAGGACATGCTTATCCAAATTCTATCTTCCATTCTTCCTAAATCTGGCATTTTCTACATCTCCCAAGAATGTCAGAAGCAATACGGATATGGCCACTCACCACTTGCACCTGAAAGCATCAAATCACTTGCAGGCACTGCCAAAATCTCTTCTGAAGCAAAAGCAAGCCTTTAGGTCCTCCTTGCTCCAGAGTCAAAGGATGCAGCACCATCAGACACCCATGGGCCAAACCTCCAGCCAAGATAAATGGGCACAGCATGCTTGGGCAGGCCCCTCCTGAAGAGCATGTTATGGCAAGTATTTATGAAGCTATATGCTGAGCTGTTTTATAGCAGCTAATCACAGGCATAACACAATTAGGAGGTAAGCCTTGTAATGCAGAACATTATGTGTAAGGGTTTCTACATATATTTATAGCACCTGTTTCAGCATGCCTTCAGACAGAGTCTTCTCATGTAAAAGAAATACACTGTACTCTGGCAATTTATTCTGATACTTGATTAGGGAAACATTGCTTCATGAATTCTAAGCCATGACATTTCTACTAATCTTTCCATTTCAACAGCACAGAACAGAATGTCTTTCATATCGCCATGCTTATCATTTTCAAGCTGAGTATATTATCTGCTCGTCTCTGGATTTACTCGATAACTGTGAAAAAAACTAAAACAGACCACCACAGTCTGTGAAACTTATGTGTGGCTTACTCAGAGAGCTGTATGTCATTCTAAAGATTAACAAATGTAGAAACTAGCTCTCATCTTTATTCTAAAGTATGTCAAATAAATAAAAAACCCAGATTGCTATCTGTTATTTCTCTTCAATGAGACTGCTGCTTAAAAGGTTACAAATGATGATGGTTTTGCTTTTGCAGAAGGCCATTGCATTAAACTTCTCATATTGCATTGCAGGGATCAAATAGAGTCTGTTTGTTCTCAGATTTTTCAAGTTTGCTCTTCTGCCACACCCCCCAATGAAACAGCGACCACTGCCCTGCACACCAGTCTGCCCCTGAGAGACCTTACCTTGCCATCCTCACAGCACCCCTCCTGCTGATGCCCAACCCCACAGGCATTTTAACACCTAAACAAACAGGAGCTTCTCAGCCATAGTTTCCAAGTTACAGATTTAATTTTGTGTTGCTTGTCAGGTCCCTCAGCAGTGCGAGCTGTTTTTGTGTGCCACAATACCTTGTCCCCTCACAGTTTTACCTGGGACTGCTCTCTGACTACTGAGCATCACATGGATCTATAACCTAGAACACAACCCATTGATTTGTGGGGGGATAAAATTCGACCCGAAGATGTGTCCTGGGAGTGCACTGTTGCTCACTGTGCCTGGTCTAGGTTTTTCTAAGGGGCCATGCTCCAGCCAGCACAAAACAGGGGCCTTCAAAGATTCACAGCACGCTGCTTCAGGCTGTGAATCCATTCCCAAGACATCATCCCACCTGCTGATGTAGAAAGAGCCTCTGCTATCATTAACTAAAGCAATCATGCCTTTTGTTCTGCCATAATACACACCTATAGCAGCCTTTACTCTATAATATATTCAGACTCAACCTGTCTCTGGAATTTGCTTTCCCAATAGCTGTCATGCTCCAACACTTGTCAGTTGACTCAGACAACAAAATATTACTCTGATATTCACAGCACAACTTAGAAATTCCCTACACAAACTACAGGGAATTCTGCCAGTTCTGAGATAAATTAACTGCTTATCAAAGGCAAAACTGACAAGGGTTGTTGGTTTTTTCTTTTTTGCATGAATCCATGGTTTATTACTTTCCAGCCCTGTAACGCTACTTAGCTTTTTCATGATCCATGCATGAAGACATTTAGATATATCACCTCGGATTAATAACAACACAATTACAACCACTTAATTTGTTTAAGGGAACAGTCCCAGCTTAATTTCCGGTAGGAGCACACTCTGCTAGCAAGGCAAAAACCATCAGCCTGTGCTCAAACCTTCCTTTAGCTGCTTAGCCAGAAACTTCCCTGCCCAAAGGCACTGGGATGAGAGCTTAGTCCCTGATCCCAGCTGCTCAGGGCAAAGTCCACACGGCTCCTTTCAGGGTTTTACTGCAGCTCTTCCCTTCCTCACACCCAAATCAACACCAGCACAGCTCCTCCTGTGACATTATGCTCAACTCTGGCAGAGCATCCTTCTTTTTCCTCATGAAATCAGCCTTCTGGGTCACACTTTGGAGGTTATCTTCTAAAAAGCCCCAAATTGAGCCTGGCACCAATTGAGTGCCAAGCCCCAGAGTTTTCTCAGGGCTTAAATGCCAAAGCATTTTGGCTTCCCATGCCCCAGGAAAAGAAATTTACCCCAGAGACCTTATGGGCATGAGGATGCCAAGTCCTCTTGACCTGAAGGACATGAGAAAGCTACCAGAAGGTACCAAAACCAGCCCTACACCTACAGCAGCCCAGGCTTGTGTTCAGCAGCCTGCCCACAGGGAAGCTGGCACCCCACCACTAAATAACCCATCCCTCTCTGCCACACATAGCCCTTCCAACCAATTTCCAAATCTCTGTTTCTGGGGCGTGTGTGGGGAAAAGTATAATGTTTCTAACATGGAACAAAAGGGTGGGCATATTTCAGTGCCAGAGCAGAATTGATACTGCCCACACAACCTGGAGTTTGGAAATAATGTATTTATAGAAGTACATTAAGACCAATTTAGAAAAGGTTGATTAGATAAAGTAGTGCTCATTCAGGCAAGCCTAAACAATTTTCTTATTTCATTGAATCAGCAATAATGTACTCCTACAAATGCAATAAATATATATCTAATCACCTCCCCCTTCAGTGACTTCTCCCCTTGTTCCTTTCGGTTGGCAGCATTTGGTTTGGGCTGTTTTCAGAAAGGGAAAAAAACCCCAGTAACTCATTTATAAAACCTTCCCTTCCTGGTAATTTTATTTTATCTCTGTAGCATAAGGCAATCTAGCAGAAGCAAACAATGTTTACTTGTTAATACCAAGCCAGAACTCTTAAAGAGAGTCGATGAGACCACAGAGGAAAACTATTGTTTTCTTTGTTATTCTGCTGGAAGACCTGCGGTAACATGTCAGACATTGGTGGAGTCTTTTGGGGAAAATACAAATAGTTCCTCTGTTTTCATCCATATGCATGGGAAATCGTGCTGGTCTACAAGCACTGGAAGATTTTGTGTTGCTGCTCCAGCTACATCTTCTCACATCGTAAGAATACCTGCTTTAAAGAAAAACACACTGCAATTTCTCATGCAGAAATTGAGGTATTTTTAAAATCTTGACTATTTGATTGTGTTACTGGATCTACTGATTACCACAGGGTACATCTCAAGTGATGCACAGTGCTAACTGCAGACCAGGCTTCTGTGCCTGAGTGCCGGCACCCCACAGCCCCTGGGGGAGCCCCAAAACCAGGATCCAACCCACTGGCACTCAGATGAACTGAGAAACAGAGGAGCTGCAGGCAAGTGAGGGTCCTAGCCAGGCATATGCATACAAAATCCTTTTGTTTCTGTCGTGCACTGACAATATCTGTTATTAGAACACTGGCTGTTTACCTGCGGATTTCATGGCAGTGTGATTACTTCCCGTCTGAAGAGTGCCTTCAGCTCAACACCGTATTTGGATCTCAGACTCCCTCCTAGCCTCTCCCTTCCCTTAATACCCTCTCCATTATTTGCCTCTAGCTTTAGGAGGAATTAATTGTTCTTAAAAAAAACCTGGGGTGGAAGAATTGTCTTTGTCACCTCTTTTCTATGCAAGCATTTGCTGTCGAGGTATGAGGGCACATACATGTTCCTACAATCATTTCATGAAAGGTAGACATGTAGAAATTTCTGCTGCCAGGCAGAATTTTTGCAGCTGTGTTTGTGCCGAAACTAAATTCCCAAGCAATACACTTTGTATAAAGCCTTTATCAACCACCATTACAGAGAATTGATTTGTCAAGTATACCCCTTATGAAGAGAGACTTTTTTTTATCTCATGCTACAAATTCAAATTTAATCAAGGATACTGCTTAAGCAGGCTTTTTCTTTTCCATAACCAAGTCCAGCAAATATCTCTGATATTTGATATAATTAATATTCTGCTATAATATTCATATATCATATGGTATCTATTCATAATAATTCAAAAATATCTGATATAATATATATTCTGATATAATCAAAATCACTTTTGATTCAGTGAGGGGATGTTATTGGGCTGCTACCAGAGCTTACTTACTCCCTCCTAGCCAGAAAATAGCAACATTTGGCCTCTAAAACCAAAAAAGGTTCCAATTTAGCAAATACTGAGCAACCTTTGCAAACAATTATCTACTCCAGTAAGATGCTAGGTAAAAACTTTCTAAGCCAGAACTGGGTTTTCAAAAGTCCTGTGCGTACACCCATAAAAGCCCTTTCTTTAACAATTTGGCAAGCAGCGTCCAAATCACTCCCAGTACCACTAACTGTCTTGAAAAGTCCTACACTTAGGCAAGAAATGCATGTAGGGTTTTGTCTTGTGCTGTAAGTGCCCAGTCACTCCTGGGGACTTAATAAATGCTCTCGGAAAACCAGGAATGATTAAAACCTCCCCATTGGCTCCAATGGGATAGAGGTTTTACTCCACATCTTTCACTTATGAGTCTGGATATAGGTTTAGAAACCTAACTTTATTTTGCTTCTCCTGGAAATCTAACTCTAAAAATTCAAATCAACCAACAAGGGCTTAATGAGGAAAACAAAAGTAGTCACACTTGTGTAGCTATACAGCAATACAGGCAGCTGAGCAGCCACTTCTAAGGAGTCAGCATGAAAGCCTGGAAGATGATTTGCTGGTTTAAGGCCTGCCCTATAATTTTCTTTGACTCACGATTAATTCTGCTCAAAACTGAATGAAAACCAAATGAATATTTACATTCTTTGCGCTACAGCAAACACTCAAAGCAAGGAGTACATTTGCTCAGCTTATCCTGAGTCTGCTATGGATGTAGCTCTTGTCATATCTCAGCAACTGGGGACACAGGAAGTAACCTGCCTTTTAATTTGTCCAGCAATAAAAAGAAGGGAAGTAAACAAAGTCCTACTGATAACAGAGATTCAGTCAGGAAAAGTTTAGCTGATCCTCCAATTCCAGCCCCAAGAATAATTCCCTTTGAAAAAGGTCTGGATGTATTTTCTTTACATAGTTGCATCATTTTTCTGAACCATCTCTGGTAAGTTCCTCTCCACTGTGTGCACTTTACATCCTCAGGGGGATACCCTTTCCTTCATGTTTTCCCCTGGAGCATTACCCCACCTTGAACAACACTGCTCAGCATTCCCACCCTCGATGTGACCAGGACAAAAGTCAGTTATGGTACTCACCGGCAAGGAACCACTGCAGAGAGCAAAAAATCTATAGTGAGAGAGAATGAAAGTCATGATGAAAAGGTGTGAAGCTTTTGCTGGAGAGAGACAAAAGAACTTTCCACAGAGAAAACTAGGGAAAAAAAATTAAGCGGAGAAGAAAAAGAAAGTACGGCCAGGAACTTGCTGGCAATGCTGTTCTCTAGAACTCTACTGGCTTTGTCAGACAAATTAAGATATTTCTGCTTACTACCTAGCTTTTTTCCCCTGCTTTTTAAGGATTCTATTACAATAATAACCCTGCAATACCTTGCAGCACTCGCTCTCACATGCATGCACAGATTAGGTCTAATATAATGCACTTCCCATTACCGAGCGAAGGTGCGAGTGCACCTGCTCTGCATTGCTTCAGGCAGACAATTGCCCTGTCCTAACCCCTTCTGCAGCCAACATGGCAAGCAATTTATCACCATCACCTAACTTCATTCACCTCCCTGCTGAGTGACAGCCATCAAAAGTCTCATTATTGGCCTGCTACTAGGTGGCAAGGCAATCACATCACCTAACAAGGTCTTAAAGAGGACAGAAACTTCCCAAATCCCATTACCTAGAGGCCCTCCCTCCCCCCAGATGAAGATTTGAGCGTGTTTGTGCCACTGATGTCAAATACATTTCTGACCCTTTTTAATCTTTCAACCTTGCTTCCAGGTGAATGAAGCAGGAGAGTCCTCCTGCAGATGCCTGGATTCGCTTCGTGGAGTTTAAAACCATCAACAGTTGAATTTGCTGGATTTTTTCAAGGCAAATCCACTTACCTGACTAATAAGTAAGCCTTCTGGGCAGGGAAAAGTCATGCAGAGATTTATCCTTGGCAACTCCTACACAGTGCTAGGAGCGTATTTCTCTACAATGCAGGAGGACTATTTTCGTGTATTTGAGCCCATTGCTGGAAGCAAAGACAAAAACCTTCCAAAACTACCTATTGCATTAATTTCTGTGAGTGGAATGGCAACGGACACTTGGGCAATGGAAATCATGAAATCTGAAATAAGATTAATAATGACAGCAGTGACAATCAGCAGTCTGTAACTCAGTGGCTCACATCAGCAGGCAATGCTACCAAGTCTGGTGAGGCAGCAGCTGCTGCCAGCCACAGCTAAGCACGAGTTATTCTGGGTTCATTGCATGGTTCTGCTGCAGCCAGGTCAGTCTGAAACACCACCTGCAGATTCCTCCTGACTTCTCCATGGTAGGACCTGGAAGGGCCGTGCTTTTTAACAGCTGCACACCAGGGAGAGACAAGACAGAGACAACAAAGCAAAGCAAACAAATTCAAGACACCAGTTTTTGGCCAGCTCCCATGAGTGCAATGCAGTGATAAAGGCCGGCTTAGTCCCTTGAGCCTGTGTAGTTCAGCTCCCACTCTGAATGCCAATATTTGGGCCACCTCTTTATCACACTTGCATTGAACAGGGTCCTGCTGAGTAAGTCAGACCTCCTGGCCTTTAGTGTATGCTGCTTTACAAGACAACTCTGCCTTTGAGATAAATGCATTTACCTTTCAGGAGCAAGCAGACATGCCTGCATCTCAAGGCAAGCTGCAGTTTGCATGCATCCTGCACATCTCCAAGCAGCAGGACTCAGACATGCTCCTTACTATCACCAGCCAAAGGCTCTTCTGATGCCGTTCACATGTGGGAAGATGTGAGCAACTGCCCCCATGAACATGAGAGCAGCAATTGCTCTCTGCCATGGGCTGGAAAAACTGCCCCCTTTAGCACCAGAAATGTGCATTCTGATATCTGTGGTACCCAAAGGCATAAATTAACCTTTCTTCTTCACAAAAAACACAACATCCTCCAACTGACTCTGCTACAACTGGCCATCAAACTGCAGCAGATACCAGGGCAAATTAATGATTCTTTACTTTTGTGCAAGCCTGCTAATGAAGTTCACTCCCTTTGTTAGCCAAGGTGATCTAAACTGAGATTGGTAGATTTTTCTTTCTTAGTCCAGGCAAGTTTCCTGTCAGTTGGGCCTGCAGAAAAAGACAAGAGAGCAGAATAAACCCCAGCACAGGAATCCACCAGGTCAGGTCTGAAATCCCTCTCTTCTATCTGCAGTACTAAATCCACAGCACACCTGCAGAGCACTGCTGCACAACACCTGTTTATCAACCAGGTATCCGTATTTAGATCTTCATCTCCTTTCCTAGTTATGAAACATTATTCAGAGGTCATATCTTAAATATATGCCAGATAGCTTCACAGACACACATACCTAAACATCCATCCACAGCCCAAATGTGTTGGGATATTTTTGTGGAGGTTTTTTTGTGGGCTGTTTTGGTGGGGTTTTTTCAAGGATATTCAAAGTTCAGCTTCTGCCAATCTGCTTTTTTTATCTTCTCTTTTTTAAAAATCACACTGTATTTCAACTACAGATCATCTCTACAGGAGTCAGTTCTTATTATCAGTGGACTTCTTAATTAATGTTCACCCTGTCTTCTTCTGTTGCTATATTGAATTTGAGTGCATATGGCTTAATAGACACACCAGATGCTGCTTCCCTAGGTTGTTTAGGAGCTAATGTTTCATCATTTGAAGGTTTCTAAAAAAAAGAGAGGCTCGTTATTTAGTAGATTAGCCAGCAGTTCAGAAGAGGAGACAACCTGGAGGAACTACCTTGCCTGGCTATAAACTGAAGTCCAGACCTTAGGAGGGGCTGTGCTGCTGCTTCATTGGAGAAGGAAGTGGGCAGCCTGGGCACCTTCCTTTTTCCAAAGCCTGCTGACAGTGAAATAATGTCTTCCAGAAACAGCATCATTTCCTCCCCCCATTCTCCAATCAGGTAAGGGCTGAACCCAATGGATTCTTGACTTCTTCCAAGGCTGGAGACGTTTTCTGCTCTAGTCATTTACTTCCCATTTCACCCTCCCTGATAGCTTAGAAGGTGAACAGAGATCTAAAACCACTGCCTTTAACAGCTGCCTTGCCATCCACAGCAGTACCAGCAGTCAGCCAGCAGTGACATCTCAGACTCAGGCATGTGACAGAATGAATCACTGAGCATGGTGATACCTATCCCCAACTCTCCTCCCCCCCTGACCCAAACAGGTCAGACAGAAATGTAAGCAATTCTTGCTCTCTATTACTGATATACCCAGAAACACCTCCCATGCGTCACTTTAAATGTATGAGGTCACATGTATTTGTTTAGGAAGTAGACAGGTAGGAGTCCAAATATCTCTGGCTGCAAGAAACATGGGTGATGCAGTAAACCACATGAATGAAGGGTTAAAGGTTATAAAATATTTTATAAACCAGAGTTACATTGGTAACTACATATAGTGCAATCTAGGCACCAGAGAAAAGCTTGCAGTATATGCTGGTGGACATGCTTTTAAGTATCCAGTCAGACATCCTACTTGTGAAGTCAAATGAATTGAAACACTTCGTAGCATCTTTAGGCTGAGCCAAGTGTAAACAATTTTTAGTTTAAGAAGATAAATATGGAAGATCTGACAAATCTACATCCACAATTGTCACAGATTACAACTACAATACAGCCTCACTGCAAATAGTATCAATAGCCTTGTATCGGGTTAAAAAAGAAAAGAAGAAAAATGAACAGGAAAAGCCACACCCTACCCCCTCTCCATCCCATACTGAACCCCAAAAATCCCAGCCACTGCCCAATGCCTTGCCACATCATGGATACTGATGCTCCTAACATCAGAAGCTGCTCAGGCTGCTCCCCAAAAAGGCAGAGCTTTTCTTGTCTCCCCCAGTCTCTTTAGAAAGCCTCAGCATGCCTGGAGGAGCTGCTGGGGATGGGTTGCAAAGACATACTGTGGGACTGCTTTATTTTTCCTGTTACAAGCAGGTGACATGGCCCCCAAGAGCAGACACCTAAGTTCTGCACATGCACAATTTCCCTGCAAAAATCTTCTCCTTTTGGCATGCTGGCAGCAGTTTGTAATTATGAATTCATGGCTCACAATTATGGTTCATAATTCTTTCAAAATGGAGAGGTTGGTGATACAGGGATCTATAGAGAGAGCTGAATCAACATTTCCCTTGATTTTCCTTCATTTCACAAGGAGTCTTCCATACGGAGAAAGTCTAAACTTCAGCTTTTTGTTTCCAAATGAGTTTAAACCATACGTCCAGTTTATTTGGAGCAGGTGGTGCAATAAAAACGCTAGAATGAGTTTATGGACAGGATTATATGACTTAGTGCTTCTGGCAGACAAGGACTAGCATGAGAACAGTGGAAGTCCTCTCCTCTCTTCAGACCTCTGCTTTTTAAGCTTTCTTGCTCAAACTAGAGGAGAAATACTACCTGGTAACCTTTTGGCCAAGCCAGCCAGCTCTAGGCATGTGCTGCCAGGCTCCACAGCCAAGGCAGAAGCTGTGCTGGAGCATTTGTTCACTCCCACCCAGCAAGCAAAGGTTTCACCCACCCAAATGCTCATCACCTGCATCAGGAGGCCCATGGCACAAATGGGCTGTCCCTTCAAAGACCAGAGCTCCTTACTCCACATGAGCATGCCAGGCTCCAGTCTCTCTCTGGAGAGTGTTAAATATAAGCTGCTTTAGACTTCAGCTTCTGGAGACACGACATGCTGACAACAACATGAGAAGAGACAAGAAATTTGTGCAAAAATACCTTATTGCAGCCCAGCCAACACCCCAACACATTTTGCCTTTCCAGTGCTATCACACAGGAAATCTTCACTTTTAAAAGGCCAGAGTTAAAACCAGCTAAGAGAAAAGGACACACAGAGCCTCGAGGCTTACAATGGTAGAAATAGAGAGGGGAGAAAACATAATGACAAAGTCTGCACCTAACATACACTGGTCCTGAAGAGGTTCCTAGCTGTGCTTCACACAGGCCAGGACAAACCCTTCAATGGCAGGTTATAAATAGGGCTTTCAAATAGATAAGGCTTAACATTCCCACCCCCAGCTCAAGAGCAACTGGGGTAATTTCCCAAGCCTCACTAATGCCAACTGATTAAGAGCCACAGCCTTAACTAACAGCCACCTAGAGCCTGATCCCTGCAGCCTCCTTTAGGCACTCAAATGCCCTCAGCTGCAGAGGTGCTGGCACTGCATCAGCCAGGAGGAGGCATCACCTCGGGCCTCCTGTGCTCAGAAAGGACTACTGCAATCAGGACTTCTGGGCACCTGCCTAACATTGATGGCAATTTCTGCCCAGAACCTTTCAGAGACAGCCCATCAACAACAGCACAGCTGCAGCCTGTCCCATACTGCCTTCATCCAAGCTCAGGCATGCCTCGAAGTCACAGGAGGCAAGATCATCTCCTGCTCTCCTCCCAAGTGGGTTTCTCTGCAGGGCCATCAGGAGCTCTTCAAAGCTCCTGCAGTCCCAGAAAAGCCTCCTGCTGCTGCAGCACCTTGGCTGCCTGGCCATCTCTACTGGGGTGGGTCTGCCACTGCACAGGTGCCTGGGATGGTCCCTGTGCATTTACTGTGTAAGATGGCAGGTGCCACCTCTGCTGCCAGAGAATGGGGTCTGACAGCAGAGTTTTACGGGGGGAATTGGAGCCCTCGCTACATCCAGCCCATGGTATGAGGGCTCCATTGTGCTGGGATTGGAAGGCTGGCTGATGATTTACAGAGGACATGCAGTGGCCTTTGGCTCATTTAATATCTGGCTAGATAATAGTCAGCCTTTGATGTACAAACTCATTCAACAGATTATTCCTCCAAGGTATCTCACTACCTCTAGTGCAAGTTGGCCCAGAGATAATGTCAGAAACATGAACATATGCTTCCTTTCAATCTGCTCCTTCAACGCTTCCTGATACACATCACCTCACAGTTCCCATCCCAGGGACATGTATGGGTAGTGCCTCATGTATTGCATCAGAAAGGTGTTTTCAGAGAATAAACCTGTGCGCAGCATGCACCCGTGCACCTGTATGAGAAGCATGTGTGTCCGAGAAGCAAAAGCAGAACAGCACTTGGAACAAGAAAAAATACATCATCTTTTAAGTGCAGCCACCTAATCTTTTTTCTTTCAGGTCTGTAAGGCACAAGATCACACTGATAACACCACCTTATCAAGTCACCAACCAACACTATGTGGTATTGTTGCTATTTTTTTCATTCTCAGAAAAAAAAAAGAAATCTCTTTAATGAAGCTGTTCAGCCTTATGTTTGAACAGCACAAGCAGGAGCCGACCTCATCAGTGTTTAAGAGTTACAGGGGCTGAGAGTGTTTTCTCACTGAGCATCAATTCCAGCTCTTTGAACCAATTGCCACAGATTCCAGGAGCTTGCCCACACTACAATTTTCACACTTAGCAACTGTAAAATTGTTAAAGCGATATCTTTCCACACGGTTGCTCCGTTATTAGTGCTTAGTTTGGCATGCCACCTTAGTTACAGGCTTTAAATGCCACTTTCCGGGGTAACCTTGGCCATGAAATCGGAAAATCAGATCATTTTCTGGTCTGTTTTTTTCTTTTTCTCTGGATGAGATTAGATTTTGCTACGCCTGACTGACAAATCTCATTTGGGATTCCAGAGAAGACTGAAGCCCTGACCTCCTTAAGAAGTAGGAGGCAAAGATGTCTGAAGCTATGATAAGAAAGAAAGAGCTAATTTCAACACATCACATAACAGGCAATTACTAATTAATTTGCACTGTGAGACAAACATGCTTGCAGAATGTGTTCAGAGAGCATTTCCCTGTCAAGTCAGGGTGCTTAGTTTTATTTCTCTAAAATTATGCTAAAACATAGGAGGTTTTCTTCTTTCTCTATGTTATCTATATCTGTTATATTTATCTCAGGAAAACAGAACTACGGGAGTTCGGGGCTTTCTTTAAACATTTTAACGAAATGCAATGAAGAAGCAGCCCAACAGCGTTTTCAAGAATTAATTTTTTAACCATGTTTAAGTGATTATTTGACCTTTCTGCAGCTATAATCTTTTGACAGCTCATTATGTTCCAAGCATGTTATCTGTGCTAGATGCAGTGTTACTTAAAAAGGATGACAAACTGCACATCAACCATAATGAACAACAGACAAATGTCAAAAAAATTCATTTCTAGTGTTTAGTCATGCTCCTGTTGAAAGTTAACATCACATTAAATACTATTATGGAATATCATTCAAAATGACAGGGCAAAAGCTCAGCTGCTCCATCAAGTAATATACTTTAAACTGCAGGACTTCAATGGTTGGTCCACAGAGCTGTAATAACTGATGATATGCAGGACCACCCACTGACACCCTGAGACTTACTGCTGATTAACTAGGAATAAAAAACCACATCAATTCAGCAGAGATGCCCTGTACTAAGAATTTCATTCTGGTTATTATTCTTAACATCCCCAAAGAAAAAAAGAAATCAATCAATACGCAGGGGCTGAAAATATTATAGATTAGAAGTATTAAAATACAGGGCACTCTAGAGAGATTGTAATCTTTGCCAGGAGTTATTCCGAAAGCCATATCTTCAACTAGAAAGGCTGCAGCAAAATTCAAGTACACCCAAGAAGCACAGGCTCACAGGGTTTACACCTCCCCTCAGGAAAACTTCCTTGGGCTCCATTCAAACTTTAGAGCAAATGCAAGCTGAGGAAACAATTTGAAAATTACACATATGGACTTATTTCAGAGCTATAAGCCCCAAGAAGGCTTCTTCCCTAAGTAGCACTTCCAACTCTTTGAACTGACTTTCACAGAAAGCTGTTTAAGTCAGGTTTGCAGAGCTGGTAAAAAGGGATGGTCCATCCCAGAGAGCAATTCAGAGAGGGGAGGCTTTTCCAAGCAAGAATTAGCTAGCAATGGGAACCACCCCTCCAAACCCACCTTCATACCCTTCACAAAGCTGACGTGCCAATGTCATGATAGGAAAGCCTGTTTTGTGCCTTTGCAACCTTGCTGACAGTTGGAGGCTGCTAAACTTTTCCACTGTTGCCAATTATCCCCAGGCACTTGAGGCAGGGTAAATGAGGCACACTGACAAGTGACAGTAATCGATTTTTCAGCATGCATTTTTTATATTTAGACAGGAAGTGCCAAGCTAATGAAACGAACTACTAAAGTACAAAAGTGGATTACAGCATGTCAAATAGTCTGTGAAAAGCACCCATCTCAATGCCCTTCAGTCTTTCACTGCCACCCTGCCTTGCAACTACCACTTGACTTTGACTTCAGTGGTCTTATCCAAGCAGGCACACAGGCAAGAGTTCCTTCAAACCCAGGCAATCAGGCCAGGATCACCCACTGGTGACAAGGTGACCATGAGGAGCCCAAAGGAACAGGGAGCATCAGTTCTGGAGAGACCCTGATGAGGCAAAACCTCACACACACACTACAGACAGACAGTAAGAGAAGACTTCCTCAGCCATGACCTGCCAATGTTATATGCCAGAAACCAGAACAGCCACCAGTAACCCCCTCCAACATCTTGAGCCAACAGCTCTGAATTCAATAAATAAGCCAATGCTACTTAAAAAACCTGAAATTCCTTTGTTTTAGTGGTTCCTGCGTGTTCACTTGAGGATAAAGGCTTAAGGGCCTCCCGTCAAAAGTGTCTGCAAGTGTCACTAAATGCAGATGTGAGTAATAATATGGTTTAGTCTTTTCTGTCACTACCAAATCTCCATTAATTTTGTGCTCAAGGAACACATCACAACTCAGAGAGAGGCAAGAATTTGGAGACTTATTTTATATCGTCGCTGTCCAGCTTACAAATGCTCTATGTAATGCAAAACCTGAATAATCTACTTTCTCATTAGACATCCACAGCTTTCCCTCAGACAAAAACCAGCCACGCCATGCTCCAAGCTCATCCCAATGCTGATGTTCAAGCTGGGATACAGCTTGGCTTCCCCACCTATACCCTGTTTGCACAAAATATGAGCTGGCAGTTTCATATGCACACCTTGCACAGAGGACATCCCTTATGGAATATTATTTATGGGTGAGGAATGATACAGGACAGTTTGTGAACCTTGTCCAGCCAGCATCCCACTCTCCCATATCTGCAGAAGGAAGCAAGGAGACCAAATTCCTCAAGCATTTGTTTCTTAAAAAGTAAAAGGTTTTATTGTCTGTTATCCCAGTTAAACAGAATAAAAGATTTCCATAGTGAAGATAAATGTCAATAAATTTCATCATTCCCAGCTATTTTGGTGCTTAAAGGACAATAACATGATTCAGACTCTTTTTTCAGGAGGAAGAATCCTTTCCAAGCCTGGTGCTCATCTCACATCTTTTTGATTTGTTTCCCCCTGACCGACTCACCCTACCTGCTTCCCGTGTGATTGAATATTAATAGCATGAAATTTCCTATTTCATGTGACAAAGTTCTTTATCTGTTGGCAGTCCTGTATTCGATCTTCATCTTTTCTGCTTATCCTATGTTTTTGTTATGAATAAAATAAAAATTAAAACGAGTAAGGTAATAAAATGAAATGAGATCATATAATGAATATCTTGGGCATTGCACATAGAAGGAAATTAGAAGGAGTTCCATAGAGCTGCATTTTTATTCAACAGGATATTAACACACACATGTGTCTTCAAGACCTAAATCAGAGCATCTTTTTATCACTTGCAGTGACACAGGGGACTTGCAGGAGAAAGAGGATGTGGACAGTGTTGTAAATAAACTGTTCAGATCCTCCAGCAATGGGAAATATAAACAGGTAATAAATACCAACTTGATAAAGCCCAAGTTTCTGCCTGTTCTCAGATATCCACATCAGACATGGAAATCAAAGAAATCTTACTCCGGTATGGAGCAATGTTCATTCCTATCGCAATGCAGCAAGAGATGTGTTGGGAGCAGCTCTTACAGCATGCAAAGATGCAGTGATTTTGTCACCACGGGGTTTGCTTTTAATCAGGAATTTTGCTCTATTTTTTTAATGACAGAATTTCTGAAAAAAAAAAAAAATTCAGTATTTCTATCACGAGCAGGATGAATTGCAAAGGAGAGATTTGCACAAAGCACTTCTATGTACAAAATGAATCGGTTTGAGCTCATCTTTCCCTATTACATCTAGAAAATACTACAGTTGAGGGGAAAATTGATTTAAAGTTGAGTTGGCTCCCCTTTGCTCATAGCTTAACACTGTCTTGGAGAGCAGAGACACGAGCAAGACCCTGTCCTTCAGGTCCTCCTCCACAACACAGCCACTCTTCCTCCTGGGATCTGCTGTCCTTTGTTTGTTTCTGGCATCTCAAGGGATTCATCACAAGCAGAGCTGTATTCCTTCTCCTTTGCTTACTTTTCCTTCTACAGAAATATTCCAGACCTTTTTCTTCAACTCTCCCTGCTTCTGTGAGAAATGCCACAACTCAGTCAAGGCTTTCATGCTTTCAAAACCAACCTTCACAGTTACTAGTCTTGCAGCAAAGAGAGGAGTTAGTGTTATTAGTCATATTGCTCTCCGCCAGAAATGTAAATTAATCCAATGGTTAATAAAGGGTATTTTCTTAGATTAAAGATGTTTGCAAAAATTTTGGAATCTGTAAGGCTCAGAAGTGTCTGAATTGTTGCAATCCATCACTCCCGGGGTTTTCAGGGCCAAGAGGTGATTGTCCTCTCAGCTGCAACTTAATAAGACCTTCAGGTTTTGGAAATTAATTACAATACTACTCACCATGGACTCAGTATCTTTCCTTCAAAAGGACTCCATAAAAAATGAACCAAGTAACTTGCACTTAACCTTTTTATCTACTGAACTTTTTATTTTAAAAGCTAATAAAACTAAAACTATGTGCTGCCTGTAGCACAGCACTGTATTTTCTTAGCATAATAAACAGCCTATTTTACAAGCTACATAATTTATGTATATGGTAAACCCAGCAGAGAAAACTTACCATGATTAATAAGTTTAACATTTTTACTTAGGTCATGTAGTCACTTTCCAAAGACATCAATAAAATGTTTTAGAGTTAAATAACAAATCAGTCACTGACAAGATAAATCACTGTAATGGGCAACTACTTTCCAATTACACTTTATTTCTGCAGAAGTAATTTTGGGGAAACAGCATTAATTGCCATTTGGAATTGATAGGGCATTACCACCAGGCAGGGAGAGAGGCATCTCAGTTCAAAACTGTAAATGTCCTATGTGATGCCAGCATGATACTTAAGTTGAAAATAAATCACAAGCAGCATGAAGATAGCAGAAGTAATAGTTCCCCCACTCCCCATAACAGATGACCTAAATAAATGAGAAACACAGTTCTGTAAAAGGTAAAATTTTTTTTTTTTTTTTTTTTTTTTAAACAAGCTATTCTTTCATCCAGTAGCTCAGCTGCAGACTTTCTTTGGCACTCATTGACTGCAAATATGCAAAGGTATTAGTTACCTGCAATGTGCTTTCCTACATGCAGCCATTTTCCAAAGACAGGCAAAAATGCAGGAAATATCAATGCTTCCTGCGCAGTTACCGTTACAAGACGGCCAAAAGGAGCCTAACATTTCCAGAAAAAACTTCTTGTATCAAAATAATAAAAAGAGGAAAAAAAAGCCAGGATTGGTAAAGCAGATCTTTAAAAGATATTACAACAACCCACAGTTCTAGAAATTCCCATAGTTCTAAAATCTGGAGTGACTTGCTATTTAGACAGCACAGGAGAGGGAGCTATTTTTGGGATCAACCTAACACAAGATTGAAAAACATAAATTTAAAAATATATAGATTTTAAACATATAAGAAATCCCAACATATTAATGAGAGAAGTACAATTAGAGAACCCAAGTTCCTTTGACTGTGCTCCCAAAACAGCACTTCCATTCACCAATCAGTTTAAGTCAGAGCTACCTAACAAAGTCTGGTACTTCCTGAGTATGACAGTTCCACATGGACAAAAGTGTGGGGAATAATGGATAGTGTTCTAGGGCTGAAATCCAAGTCCCTTTGTCGATGGTGACATTCATTTTTTGATTTGACCCCATCTGCCAACAGGCTCCAGAATGCAGATACACCACAGGCTGGCAATCAGGCTGGTGACCATAGCTCAGGCCAACACAGTTACCTGTTGTGGCTTATGAATTCTCAAACTAAAGTATCTCAAGAGGATAACTGCTGTATTAGGAAAAAACAGTTTGATTTCCAGTTCAGCTAAGGCTTTATTAACAAGTCATAAAACGCCCAGTTGCAAAGTATTTTTTTTGGTTTGTTATACTTTTTCCTAAATTATTGAACCAAAGCAAATTTCTAGACTGCACCAAAATCTGAGGAAGTTTGACTCTTTCCTTTTCCCTGAGTTTTAATCTATAAATATTGTAAAATTCAGCATTAAGGATAGATAAGAAGCAATTAAATTTGGGTCATTGTGGCTTTCCATAACGTAGTAAGCAGAACTACCAATTCACCAATTCAGCATGGGGCAGCACCTGGAGGTCCTGCTGCAAGAATTCCAGGGGGGAGCATTATCTTGTGAGCACCATCCTGCCACAACACGAGCAGCCAGCACAGTGGATTGTCCTGCCTGGGCAGCACTGAGGGCATGCTCCACAAACAAGCCAGGCGACTCTCCAGCAGCAAATCACTCATTTCCAAAGGAGCATCTGTGATGTATCAGCCCAACAGCTGCCCTCGCTCTCTCCACAGTCTTTCCACAATGCAGTGTTTCCAGAGCGATTTCACAGGCTGTTCATTTTCAGTAAGCATCAGCCACCCAGGCTGCCCATGCTGCACGTGTTTGAGTGCAGCTGCATGGGGAGCAGGAGTGCAGGTCAGACCATCTCCCAGGAGTTTCAGCGAATTCCAGGCTTACCTACAAACTGCAAACCTTGTTTTCAAACAGCTCATCCCCTTTTCCTTCTCATCACTAATTCCTTCATGGATATAAACATCCAGGATGTGGCAGAAATGCTCTTGGACTCTCAGCTGATGGCTAGCATTAGTAAGGGCAAACAGATGGGTATGCAAAAACCAAGTGCCAAGCACACTATTATGTGTAATACAGCAGTGCTGATATGCCCCAGATAAATCTCTGCGCCATTTAGCATACTTTACAGTAAAATCTGGCTGAAGTGACAAGAAGGTGGGAAACAAGAAGAAAAAAAAGACTTGCCCAATGTCAGAAGTACTGCTTTAACTATCCCAGCTTCTAGTCTTTGTGCAGAGATGGATATGTTCACAGGACAGTGCCTTCCCCACATTTATATCAATCCCATGCACGTCCTATTTAGTCCTCAGAAATCAGACCGTGCATCTTCCTAAAAATGCACTTTCAACAACATGTTCAAGTCATAAGTCTCCAGAACAAGCCTAAACTTTCAGAGGGAGATGCAATTTTGTCCCCAGTGCTGCCTTTTGCAAGACTCACTTGAAATTAGTTTTCTCAACACTTACTTGGACACCTACATAAGTCATCCGAGAAGAAAAAGCCCTTGTGCTCTCTCAACTTCTGCTCACTTCATTACCAAGTCTGACCATGAGGCCATTTTACAGGAGCTAAAACATGGATCCAGGTGTCTCAGAGGAACTACTGTTTAATATTTTGCCCTGATGGTGATCAGTGTTTCTTCTGAATACTTCAGCTACTTCTCCAGTTGCTTGTCATGAAGGTGAGAAAAGAACAGAATTTTTTTTTGTCCAAAACAGCACTACTTAAATTTCTTTCGATAACTAACTGCATTTCAGCACATGGAAACAATGTGTAAATAACCACAGAAATACATGATGATCTGCCTCCTTCCTCTCCCCTTATTCACATATTCATCTCATCCCTTCCCTAACCAGCCTGGCAGGAAACAAGGTGGCCTAGGTTCCCTTTGGTGAAAAGGGAGAACACCTCCACTTTTACTGAATTTAATGCACAAGACAAGGCTCTCTGAGTACCCAGCACAGGCTGTATCTGTTCAGACAGACAAAGCATCTGAGCACAGCCAGAGGACCCACACCCCTGCCCAATCCATGTTTCCAAAGCACACAAATGACTCAGTACAGACAATATAAACCTCTACCCAGGTATTCAAAGATCCCCCTGCAGCACACGGAAGTTATCTCCAAAGGCCTAATGCACATCCTGAAACAAGCTCTTCACCTCCACGAGCATTACAAAATACTAAGACATTTCTAACACCTGGTTTGCGATTTTCAATTACCCTTAGCTTCCTTTGGGTGCAGAGAGAGGGAACAACTGGTATAGGTAACTTCTAGTCAGAAAAGAACAAAGGAAAAAATGTTGAGGTTTTAGGGGCTGAATTGGAAGAAAGGTAAGACTTGCAGAAACTGGTAACTATGTCTTTTAGAGGCCAACATAAGGACCTGAGAACAGTTCAAATTTTCTGATTATGGGGATTCTGCCTGCATTAGGAGACTGGTCATATCAAAGAACCCTCCAGCTGGGATCCTGAAGAGCTCTTAAAGGTTTGGGTCCACTGTGATTCCTCTCAAAATACAGAGCATGAAGTTCAAATATATGAACAGAGATAAGGCTCCAATTTCTTCTCAAAACACCACAAATTGTTGCACTACACTTTCAGAACACTTTCAGAGGTTTATTACATGTAAGAGCAAAAAAAAAAAAAAACCAAAAAACAAAACCCAAACCACATCCATCCAGGAAGAAACTAATTGCAATATGAAAAATACTATAATATCCTAACACGCTTTGGGCATTGCAATAGAAAATAAGCACACAGGGAGAAGAAGAATATGGTGGTATCTGTTGTCTTGAGCCTTATACATAATTTCCCTAAAGCAGGTTATTGGGAAAAGAAGGAGTAGTAGAACACACTAAGCATGAAAAAAAAGAGATAGAACAAAGGATCTTTCAAGGACATCTTTTCTGAGCACAATTTATAGTTGTATTGCTAGCACTGAAGCAATGGAAACAATTTCCACGCTAACCTAGAAAAATCATGGGGTTTACACATGATGAAAACACTGTTTCTATTACTAACAGCAATACTGCGAGAAAGCAGATGTCCTATCTAAACTCAGTGATAGCCGTAACATTCCTATAAGGCTGCTCTCATATATGCTTAAAAACAATACTGGAGTGAACTAAATCCAGCCATGGGTACTCAAAATGAAATGTTTTAACAGGTAAAATGGTGTTCTAACTTTATTCTTAGGTAGTGAGTTTATTTTGTTTTATAAAAGCTCCTTTACAAAACTTTCTTAACTCTCACCATACCAGCCACTATTTCTCATGCTTCTTCCTTAACAGTCCTGAAATTCCGACCAAAAATACCTAAAAGGTAGTAGGTTTCTTAAGCTCACTTGCGACTGTCCCACCTCTTGTCCTAAAATTTCCTCCTCAAAATGTACTTGCAATGGCTTGCAATCATGGTTCAGCTCCCACACTCTCCCCTTCTCCTCTTTTTGCCCTTTCTTCTGCACAGAAACTCAAAAACCCTGAGAGAGAGAGAAAAAGCATGTTGCTGGAATTAGACTAACAGTGTTTTATAAGGATGATTGAAGCAGACAGCTAAAGCAAAGAAGACTCAACAGATCATCTTTTGCATTCATACACATTGAGGTGAGTTCAGAGCAAATGGATAAGGCGATTGCTGATGTCCAGCAACACAGCCACCATGTGCTTCAAACACACCAACTCCCAAGTCCTTTCACCATAAAAACGTCAAGTATCAGCTTGCAGGAAGATGTTGGGGATGATCTCAGATGGCCCCTCCCTTCCAAGGTCAGTCTCAGTCCTGCCAGCCCACAGGAAACAAAAAAAACCCTCAGGACCATATCACCTCCTCGGACAGCATCATCGCCAGAACATGGGACTGTCTGTCAACAGAGCATCCAAGAGCAGAGCCTCAGGATGAAAACCCTTCAACAGCAGTAAGGAGCAAGCAAAATTGCTAAAACTGTAATTCACTGAGCTTGGGTGACAGCTCTCAGGGCTTCAAGAAGTCCTCAGAGAAACACACGTCTTGGGACAGTGAAGATGGGAAGATGAAAAACGGAGGCCATCATTGCCCACGATTTGCAGGATCAATTTAACACAATTACCAGTTTGTTCTTTTGAGCAAAATCAGACACGCAGCACAACACTGCTCCAAATTAACTCACAGCAGTGGAGGAGCAACTAGAAAGACCATGGCACAGAAATGGCCAGAAACATCTGCTGGTTAGTCATGCCCACTCCCACAAGCACCACATCGCCCTGTGCTGCCCGTGCCACAAGCATGGCTCCTCATCACCTTCTGGTCCTCCTGCACATCACTGAGCACTGCATGCTCCTCATTCTCCTTCATCCCAGCAGGATGCTTCAGCAAAACCTGCTGGGTTCCTCTTAGAAAGACAATTTACTGTAGAGGATCTCTCTAGGTCACGTCACAATCAGTCTCAAAACACTCTTAAGACCGATTTGGGTCTTAAGCCTCCAAGATCACTGAGGCATCCAGCATCCTTTGTTGTGAAAGACGTGAAGAATTTAGGCATTTGAAACACACTCTATACAGTAAACTGCATCTGGAGAGTAAGGTCACTAAGTCACAAATGCTTTTGACTGGTATTCTTAACTGGTAAATCCGGAAAAGTGTTTCTTGATCATAAGAAATTCCTATTTCAAAGTATTCTTTACACAGACATTTACTGGCCATACTCTGCTGCCTAAAAGGCTTCATAAAAACAGATTGTTTTGGGAGCAAGTCAGGATGCAACAGTGTCAAAACCTTCGCTCATATTTACTCCATGATTTCACTCATGCCGGTTCACTACCAGATCCAGCCACCATCAGTTTCTTCAGGATTTCAAATAGGTTCTGAAGCTATTTAAACTTAACAACATCATTCTCTCAATATCCACTGGATGCAACCACCTTAACTACTGTGTTCAGGACAACGCAAAAAGCAGAAACCACCAAATTTTTGGAGAAAACTTTGCTTACAACTCCCACCAAAAAAAAGACTGATGAAAGACAGGGTTTCAAGCCGATGAAATGCTGGCAGCTCCCCATCAGTTGCAGTGCACCATCATGCAGATGGTGCAGGAGAGGACTGTGCTGCAGACCTCTGGAACAGTCAGCATCTCCAGGGTTTGGCATAGGTGAGCTTTGGGAACAGGGGTCAGAGACCACCTCTGCCTCAGCAGAAAGCCTTAAAGCTGAAATTTTCAAAAAGGGAGGAGAGAAAGTGCTCAAACATTAATATATCAGAGCTCAGGGAAGAGCTACAGTTGTGAAGAAATACTACCAGTTGTGTCAGGACTTGCATCTGCTCCAAAGAAAGGCTATGCAGGATTGTTACACATGCTCATCACTCCCTAAAAAAATGTGATGTTTCATACCATTTTTCACAGGAAACATTAACATACTTCTAAAACAAGGCTGATCCAGTTAAGACATATATGATACATGCCATATATGACACAAATAGGTATACTGACTGCTTGCAGAGTAATGATAACACTGAAATATATGAAGTGTACCTCAGCACATAAATAATAGTACTACACCTAGGAGGCAGCTTTCAACTTCTCATGAACAGGCTCTAACCTAGACTGAGTTGGGAGTTTCATGTAGACACCTTTAGTAACTAATACAATAGATATCAAAAAGCCTAAAAGTTTCCTTCTAGGCACATCATTGCACAGGCATTAAGGCCTGTGCTCAGCTTAGAGGTACATGTCCCCATTTAGAAACTTCAGTTGCTTCCCATTGTTTTTAAAGCTGAACATTTGCTTCTGCACTTTGGTCATTCGATACTCTCAGTAAGGTAAAGAGAAAAAATGCATCAGCTTCAAGGTTTTCTACAACTTCTAAGTGGCCTTGCAATGCCACATTTTCCACTACCACATCTGCTTTAGTTACTCCTAGCTGCCTGGCCCTGGTGAAAAAAATCTCCTATTTTCATGAGGCAGCACTAGCTGACAAAATAATTGACTCCTGGGAGCTGCATAGATACAAAGACCCCTAATGTATTATTAGGTATGATGTCATCTGTGAGGCACAATTTAATGACTATTTATCTTGTATGAAACACTTCGTTTGGAAACATGCAGCATCATTTTTCATCTTCAGCCTACTGGACAAGATAAGAACTCACCAAGGGTATTGATCTTAAATAATTTACTACACCATGGGTAATATCTTAATTTGCTGGGAAAGAGAAGTGACAGAATGGCAGCACTGGGGACCAACATTTGTTTTATTCCAACAGAGAATTCATTTAGTCTAGATAAAAGCAGTATGTATTCCCAAAACTCACCTCTATTATTTCAAGTCCTCTCAGAGACTATTTACACGGTAGACTCTGATACAGACAGGAAGACTGATCTTCAGTTGGGTACAGTTGTTTGCCCCTCTGATGAAAAAGACATTAGATGCAAAGCACTGAGACGTTAAAGCCAAATGGGTTTCATTATACTAATCTCACCTCACCTACCAGCAAATTCAAGTCAGAAAACTAACTCAGTTACTCCTGGAGCCACCCCCTCAGTTGGAGCACTGAGCAATTTGTAACAGCTGCAAAAGGTTTGTTTATATTTTACTGCCACTCTTGACAGGACTCTTCATCCTAATTTGTATCTTACATTAAATGACCCATCCAAATCACAATCTGCATCCTTCTTTTTCTAATCAGGTTTGCAGGCTTCACATTTGCCAAGCAAAGCTTTAAAATGAAAACTAAAGGCTCAAAATCTGTGAGGCAAATCAAAGTATTCAATAAATAAGTAAGATTTAAAATTCATGATTTTCAAGCAAACTGCACATCCTCTGCATGCACGCATTTGCGATACTGCAATGCTGATAACTGCAAGAACCAACAGCACACAGCCAATACTCTGCACATATCCTCGTATCTCCCTCTTTTCCCACACTCCCGTATCTATATACGGCCACCATATGGTAATTACATCTGGTCACTCTTGGCTTGAGACAAACTGGGACCTGTCAATTGGAAATGAATACCAACCCCCTGAAACCAGACCATTTCACAGACTGCACTCTGTGAAACCACCAACATGAAAAGGTTAGGTGAGGAAAAGCCTCACAAGTTGCTAAATCCCAAGGATTTTCCCACTTTTTTTTCCACAAACTGAAGGAATATGTAAGCCTGAAACATACTCTTTTCCAAGATGAACCTGTATTTAACATGTCTAAACCCATGTCTGGAGTCGTACCTCTCACCAACCATGGATGTTGCCAAGATGTCTCCCTTTTGGCTGCTTGACCCATACACCAGCCGTGCCCCAGTCACTGCCTCCACCTTCCTCCAGGGAGACTGAGAAAACCCACTGAACTTTGTGTTTACTGACCACTTTTGACAAATACTTCTTGTTAATAATTCATCAGGTTTGTTCTACTAAGCACCACACATATTTTTAGGGATGTGAACATCTTCCCCTCCTGACAACATCCCTTCCACCAGAAGAAAGATAAAGTCAGAGCATGGGTTAACACAAAAACTGCAAGCTTTTGCAACTCAGGCTTATAACATTTTCAGCATGAATTCTTTATGTCCCTAGTTAGTAAGGTAGGCTTTCTTGAAACAAATCAGCCTGTATTCAGTTCATTATTTTCCATGAAAACAAAGAGAAAAGAAAATTACTGCTTTTAAAAACAGACTAGAAAATTCTGATCAATCAAAGCCCACAGAGAAGATAAACTAAAAGGTATTTTTAAGTAATTACACACTACACCTAGCAACCTCCTGGTTTTCAACACTCACTCTTGATTCTCCCATGTTATATCTTATTTCACCTCCAGCAAGATCCTGCAGTAGTGTATTATTCAAAGCAGTATCATGACTGTTGTTTTCAATGCACTAGGTGCATCTAGTTATTTTTGCACTCTTCTTTTTGCACAGACTCACAGTCATAATGGATAGCAACATCTCCCAAGGGAGTTTTCCAAGCCCTGTTAACAAATCAGATAACCTCCCCTTTCCTTTTCACAATCTTACCAAGAAATAAGGAGAACAGTATCTACTTCAAGGCTCTTTTATCAATTTTATTGCTGTGAAGAGTGAAAAGAAGGTTTGTGTATTTCTTTCAAGGTGAATGTCTCTTGCTGACGACATGAAAGAACTGATTCAAAATAAATTAATGCACAGGATATTTTTGATTTCTCTCTAAAAGGGTTGGCTTCAGAGACTGACCAGTTACCACTGGAAGGAGAACACCCAGTAAGCAAAAAGTTTCTATACCATCTTGCAAGCAATGTGGTAATATTTTCTGAAGCCCAGGCACCAACAAAAAGACTTCCTCCAAAAAGACTGACTTTTCCAAAGGTACAAATGGATTCTTTCTCAACTCCAGGAAAAATGACAAGCCACATCTTCTGTAAAAAGCAGTGGACAGGGCATCCTCAAAGGCCCAGACCACACCCATGTTCCTCACTCGTACCTGCAAGAAAGCTCTGCAAAAACAAACTCACATGCTTTATAACATAAACCATCCCTCATCCAACTCAAGCTGCCCCTTCCTCCACCACCCTCTGAGGCCGGTATCATTATGCACCTCCTTCCCAGCAGCTGGAAGACTGGAGTTTTCTCCAGTCCCACTCACTTAGCTGCTTATGGGAGGGAGCCCAGATGCTGGGTCCTGCCACTCCACCCATCCGAGCCGCCTGGGATGCTGCTGGGAGCTGGAAGGGTGTTACATCTCCTT
>VZTZ01035714.1:641329-702743 GCA_013400955.1 Drymodes brunneopygia | reverse complement strand
ACACCGCCCCCCCCCCCCCCAAAAAAAAAAAGAGGCATTGATTCCACTTGCAAGGGACCCTGGTGACACTATAAACCTGCATCCCAAGGCAACAGGCAACCTGCATCCAAGCACATTAGCACTTCCTGATGTGGATATCACAGAAAAGCTTCACCACTGGTGGGGGCTTGGAAGTGCATAGGAAGGGGGGAGAGGGGCAGTGGAAATGCTACGAGTGAGTGGGGGGATTGCAGGAAAAAGCAGAGCCTGGCACAAGGTACCAGAGGGTGAGTGGGAGGGAATGAGAGCAGACATGTACTCGACAATTATAGCTGCATTTTGAGCAGCTCCAGCAAAGTGCGGTGGTGTGTGCGACAGCAGAGAGAAGAGCCAGAGGCACTGAGGAAACCGGGTTTCGTTCCACCTCGGATCTCCAGGGGGACAGGGGCAGGAGGCGGACACAGGAAGCCAAGGGAGGTGGTGAAAATGAAGAATCCTATTTTTGTACCTTAAGAGGAGCTATGGGTAATTCACTTCAACATGCACTTGGCGCAGAGCTCTTCACACACCATCTGGGGGAGGAGCTGCATGGTCTCCTCTATCACCATCCCCAAAGCAGAAAACCTCCCTGAAGCATCCTCCACCTCTCTTGTGCCTCAGCATTGCTCTGCTCCAGCAGCACCACAGCACTTTGCAGCCACTCTCCCCTCAGCTTTTTTCCTTCCCAGACCAGATTTTTTATAGAGGAGGTCACCAGAACCAGCAGAAAACGTGCTGGTTGACAGAGGCCAAGCACCACAAAGCAACAGAACATTTGCCACAGATAATTTATCACAGCTACACAGTGGCACTGCTGAGAGAACACACACACTGACTTTTGCAGTCTCTGTCTTTTGATTATTAAAAGGGCCAATTAGCACATAAATTGAGCTGTGAATACTGAAAGGGATTTGAAAACAGTAATAATTAAAGAGCAGGACAGTAACCGGGCTCATGAGCTGCCCCTCATCTTCCCTGGCCTGCTTGCCAAGCTGCTCATATATCGATGGAGGAAAAGCAGCAGTGCTCATTAACTGCACCATGGTACTCAGGAGCATCCATGCTCTGCCAGCCCCGTGCTAGCAAACACACAGGCTCCTTGCCCCTTGCTGAGAGACACACTATTTTTCTGGACTTCACTAACTTCACCCAACACTGAGTCCCCAGGAAAACTCCCCTGAACCCCTCCAAAACACCACAGGATCCCCAGGTATTCCATCATCTCAGCTAGATGGTGGGACCAAATCCTGTAAAGGAAGGGGTGATACTGCCACGGAGAGGAAGAACGCCAAAGCTCAGCACCCCACCCGGCTTTCCCTATGTCAGCCACTGACTAATGAGGAGTATCTAATGGCAAACGATGTTCTCAGTCCTTAAGCTGCTCCCCCAGGAAACTGTCAGCATCTTTTATTTACAGACTGACGACAATCCCTAGGGAAAACAATGCCGACTCCTACGTGGAGCATGGGAAATGTATATCTTTTTAATCACCGCAGCACTGATTCATCTTCAAGGTTGGTACAGCTTCCGCTCTTTGTTGCTCTGAAGCAACTGCAGCGATACAGCTCCCCTGTGAATACCACTGCCTCTCAACTACAATATTTACTATTAGGATGGCTAACTACACTCACTGACATGCAGGCAGCTCCATCCTGACCCCAGGGGCAACATCCCCTCAGCTCTCCCAAACAAGGAAGCCTAGCAAGGAAGGGAGAAGGAAGCTGGACCCACTGTGCACGGAGTATAAATGATGATAGGCCCACAAAAGTTGAATGAACAAAGTTTAATAAAGAAGCCACCAAGATTTCCATGCATGTTTCATATATATAAATTACAACACTGATCAAGCAATGTCCTCCCTTCCTCATTTGAAACCCTACCAGTTTGATGACTTGCTATAAAAACTACCTTTGGCTAAAAAGAGGGAAAACTGAAATACCACAGGAAAAAAAAAAAGACTGGGACTTATTTAGAAATAAACATTTGTAATCATGAAAACAATGGCATATTTCTACTCCATTTAGCACTGTGTGATACCTCTACGTGCCAGGCTGATGCAGCTACAAAGCTCCATCTCCCAATGCCTTGCAACCAACAATATCAAGTGGCACTGATACACCCCCGTTGACAAGATCAAAAAGCAAGGCTCAGCCTGCTACACAGGCAAGTCTGCCAAAACAGGAGCCAAAATCTCACAGGTAAAGCTTAAAAGAGAGTAAGACCCAAACCTATGAGCTCTTTCAGAAAGGCTCTAGACATCTAGAGCACAACAGAAAGGCTGGGGTTTTCCTGTCGTCCTACAAAAAATACAGGGCAATTAATACCCTGTATAGACTCTGCCACATCAGTTTCCTGGTCACCTCTGATGTTAACAACTTTTAACAATAAAACTGAGAGTCCATCAAATTCATACAGGCAGTAAACAGCTTTGAAATTAGTGTGAGCCAAATTCCCTTGAAGAGAGGTATATGCTTGAGAGAGACAATTACAGAGGAGCCAAGCAGATTTATATTGGCTGGTGTAGCATTAAATCTCTTCAGAGCTTTTAAAAACATTAAATTGAGACCTTATTAAAAACTCGGCATTTTTATTTCACCAGATTAATGACACTTACAGTACTAAATTCAATCTGTAGTTTCAAACACTACCAACAAACACAGCTCTATCTATGTGTAATTAAAGAACTAGTCATCATTTTGGAGAAAATTTTTGGAGGCATACCAGCAAGCTCGATAAATGAAAGGAACTCACCCTCACATGGGAATATGAGAACATGTATTTTATTATTTTTTTTCCTTTCTGTGTACAACGAAGTATATTGATAGCATTACATTATAAAACAGTTAAACTGAAAGGACTGAAGGCTCACAGCAGGCTTCACTTCTACACACTAATTAATTATCATCTATTGGAGACTTTGCATGTGTATGTTTTGGCTGCAGAAGCTGCAAGTCTGAGAGATTTTGTCTAAACAGTAGATTGCCAGTTTTGCACTAAGGCAATAAGAGCTTTTTGCTTTCATTTTTACTTGAGGGGTAGAGATCTAGTCCTGCTGTCACAGAGGTACATTGCTTTGTGAGGCACGGATCCACTTTCACTCTCTTTTCAAGAGATAATTAAATATGTAGAAACACCATGCACAGTGGCATGCTGTTTTAAAGCAGACACTGGAACATGTATTCAGAATCCGGTGCCTCAGTAAAAGACAAAAGGCTGCAGATTACCCTTTTTAGTAAGTCAGCAAAGAGCTAAGTATTTAATCCAGCCTTGTCTAGAAGAGAAGATACAGATAGCTCAGTAATGCCACGTACTTTGTAGTGGAATTTCTACATTTTAAAGATCTCTTATTTCCCCCAACAGCTTAAGACATAACAAATTAAATACTTGAACACTGATGATGTTGTTCTGCCTCTAGCTTTCCTAACCTAGTTGAGAATATCCTGTAGACTGTAAAAACATCTAATACAAAATGTAATCAAGTGTTTGACTGAACTACAGTTGAAATCCTGGCCTACATATATGGAAAAAAATCCCCTCAACTGTAAAGGACAAATCACATCACTGAAACTATTGCCAGAAAAGCGAGTCACTTAAGATCAGCTAAAATACAGAAGACACATGCCTACACTCACTAATGAGAAGAAATAGCAGTCATGTATCTGCACAGGCATGCGGTTTAGAAAGTACAGTAAGAGACCGGGAAGCCTGATTTTCCACTGAAGGATACATGATTTTGGCAATTCCTCTCTTTGCTTTGCTCCCCATTACCAAATGAAGATAATGACATCCCCAAGGTGCAAGAGATATTTGATCTGGTGACAAAAGCCCTGGGAATTCCAGCCCAGAAAGGCAAGCATACAAGAAGCATAACTGAGACTGACTGCTCAGTCCTTTTTTCTTCATCATCACCTGTGAAACTCCCTTGTGTTTGAAGAAGCCACATTAATCATGTGTTAGTGCTACTAACATTTATGTTGTTGCTGTTTTAAAGCCCAGGAAATCCTACATTTCCTTATTGCCTTTTACAAAACACAGGCTATTTACTGCAGGACCTGAGACTTCTTCCCTAAGAAATGAAGATTCAAAACATTTTCAAACAGGTCATTTTAAAAGCATCTATGAGACTTTAATTTCTTGCTGCCATTAGAAAATAAACTATCAAAGCAGGGTCCAAAACAAAACAAAAAAAGGATAAACCTGAGTTTATGGGGTCATTTTCAGGAAATCACAGGTCAGCCCCACCTAGCAGTAGCACCACATCCTTCTTTAACAAGAAGATGTAAAACATTTATGTGATATAAGTACAAGGAAAAGACACAGCAGAGTATGCACAACGCCTGCCAAATGCTACATCAGTAGGTTGCTGGGTGTGCCATGTCCCAAACCTGCAGCCACTGGGTGGGACACCCCTCTCCTCCTTTGGGCACAGCCTCAGGTATGTGTGTGTTTGCATGTGTAAGGACATCTGGAACAGAGGCAGATCATCAAGTGGCTGGTTATATCCGTGTGGCTGAAGCAAAGATGATGGGCTTTTTCTCTCCCCATGCATATTCTCTGACTTCATGGTTCTTTCTTTACTCATGGTGTCAGACAGTTGTGGCAATAAATAGCTTTTTCTTGCCTTCAGACCCACAGACATATAGACCAACTGCTCCAAAACAGAAATGCAACTTTTCTCTGGAAAAAACTATGGCTTTTTTTACATTCTGGTACAGAGTGAACACCATTCTACTTTTTCCAAGCAGTGCTCATGTCATGTAAACCTAAGAAAAGGAAGAAGAGGAGAGGGAGTGAAGCTCTTCTATTATTTATCAGCCACATAGTCTAGTGTTTGCCCCCACGAGCTATTTCAGAGATCTATGGATGCAGCATCTGCAGAAGATTTTCTGTCATTAATACTTTCAACCATGATGATTTACAACAAAACACTAAATTTACACACCACTGAATGCTGTGAATTCCTGGGTTTGTTCTCAGAAATGATTCAAAAAATTAGATTCCTTTGCCTTTATGTCATTACAGTGTGCTACAAAGTAGGATATATACACTGCACATTTATCAAAGCTCATAAGTTATTGATGTGACTCTTAAAGACTAAGCTGATAAAGCCATTCCACTTTTGGTGATTTACATAATTATACTTTAGGTGCATTTTACTTAATATTCTGTTGCCTACAACCAACTTTTAAGGAAACATTGTGTACATTCCTTTTTAACTGGAAGCAATCAAAATTGCTCTACAAATGCAGTTTTACACTAGAGCAGAGGTCTCTTGACAGGAATCTCAACTGCCTGTTTCAAAGCAGTGGGTAATAATCAGGAGAAAAGAATAATACTCATCATCACCTCTTTACAGTCCTGTGACTGCTCATTTGTTTATATCACAACAGTGCCTAAATCAAAGACCACAGACATTTGCTAGTTGTTTGACAGGTAAGTGCAATTTGGGCACTTATCCACCTGCCTGTTCTTGCTAAAGAGCTGTTTCCAAACTGCCCCAGAAAGCCCCAGGAACAATAGGGTACTCGCTTTCAAAGCGTGCTCCTTTTCTGTTATCTGACACAAACCCAACATTGTGCTCTGCATTCCACTATGAAAATCGTGCCCTTGGAATTCCCTCCATGCCAGCTGGGAAGAAGCAAGGAGCAAAGCAGTCACCTAAGCTGGTTCCTCCTAAAGCGAAAGTCAGGAGGGGAGAACAATGGGAGTACAAAACAAGAAGGGTAGAAGGGAAGTGAGTCAGGGTTGCTGGAAAATATTTACTGGCAGATTTGAACACAAAGGAATCTCAAGCATTCCTTGCCTGTGCAGTGGATTTGTTGCCGCAGGCTATTTAAGGTAGAAATCTGCCATATTTATCCTCCAGCCATGTCAGTTCAAGTTACTCCCCCGGGGCCCTGACAGCACAACATCACTTTGCAAGACATGCCCAGCTGTGCAAAGAGGCCACACCATCTTATGTTAGAAAGGAAGTTCATGCCTAAATCCTTTCAGGACAGCAAAAGAGATGAGAGAAATTGTTAATGCTCTTGAAGCAAGGATGGCAGAAGCAGAAAGCCTGAGCCTCCTAATTCCATCGAAACTGGTTTGTGGGACCTTTGGCAAAAATAAAGACAAAGAGCCTTCCCCTACCACAAATGTCAGGGTGGGAATTGAGATGCCTGAGATCTGTGCTGGGGTATGGCAAGCAGTCACAGTACCTTAGAAACAACACGACTTCAGCACTTCATGCCCACAATGAGATCCTGCCCATAATTAGAACTGAGAACACTACTACTATAAACCACTGCACCACTCGTGTCACTAGTGCTATCCCCAGTTTGGGGCAGGTTGAAGATGGGCATTAATAAAATCATCTTTTATCTCCAATAGTCCTTCAGGTCTATGCCCAAGCAAGCCAGGAGTTAAACACTAAAATATATAGTACTTTTGACACCTGAAGTATTTTCCATTAGTATCAGAGTGTCCAGAAAATTTATATATCACAAATATGATTTGGCAGGATTAAATCTGAAAATGATGTATCAAGGATTTGTTATTGGGAGGGAAACATTTGCAGCATACAACAGACCAACAGAAGAAAAGCCTGATTGCTGTGATGAATAATGCATATTGCCTATGGTACTAATTAACCTTGTACTCCAGTAAGATATTATGGAACAATAAGGCTAATCTGAATGTGGCCTGACACTCTTCCCAATGGCATCTGGAAATCAGTCTTTGAAACACGTAAAATTTGAATTTGTTAAACCAGAAGCCTTTGCTCAATGAACTTTCAGGAGGAGTATTTTTGTTTCTCTATATTCACAGCCTACGCTATTTTCATGCACGTATGCAGTGCAAAACACTGAAGGTGACTCCACAACCAGAAATGTTCTAGCTTGGCTTTCCATGGGCCCTCACCCACCTGCTAGCAGCACACAAGCAATAACAATGTGCCTCCAACTAAATCCCACAATGCAAACTCAGTCCTACAGACAGAACTGCAGTGTGACTGTTGTGCTGCCTCTGCTTCTTCCCAGCCAGAGTGGCAAAACACTTACAAATAAGCTCACTGAAAATGAACACTACAACTTTAAGTTGGTGCTTTTATGCCTCCAACCTAACAGCAAAGGCCTCCACCTGAAAATATGCATTCTACTTTGGGCTGCTTTGCTTTCCTTGTAAAATACTCATTTTCTTCTTAGTCCAAAGCTACACATGGTATTAAACACAGATGCCACATTAGAGGCATTGTGCTTTTAGCTGTATGCACAGTGCCCACAAAGTACAGCAAAATTACTTGCACACACCTGAATGACTGAAAACACAGAAGGAGCCATGCACAGGTATCTTGATAAGCACTTTTTGCATCATGGAAAAGTTTACAGAGTCATGGAATCAAGTTTCCAGACAATGCTGGCCAGTGTTTTTACACACCAAGGTCTGACCTAGTATAGTCTTTTATTGGAAAAAAAGCCAACACCAACTAAACCCACAACAAAAAAAACCCAAAACAAGCAAACAAAACAGGAGAAAAGAAGACTTCACCAAATCAAATAGTCCCACAATATTTTGGAAGGGCAGGATTTGGCAGGGGGCACTTCCCCCACCTACCAGTGCACTTAACATGCTACATTTCAGAGCCAGTGCATGACCCAATGCCTTCACCATCAGGATGACACAACTCGTCAATGCCATTAGCCACGCTCAGAGCTCAGTCAATAACAGACTCACACAATCATTGCACGAGTCCCCGAGCACCAGATTTCCATCTGGCAGCCATCCCACAGACCCCAGCAAAAACACACCAGGAGACGTCTGACCTGACTGCTGCGTATGGCGGTATGGATGCATCCAGGAGACAAGAGCCTGAAGACATCAATGATGAGGATGCCAAGTGCAGAGCTCTTGCTCAGCTGAGCACACAGCCTCACCTTAGGGAAGGCTTCCTATGATGCACAGAGTCCTGAAGGCAGGCTCAAGGGCTGCTATGCTATTTTAAACTAATTAAGGTGAGAAATGACTCAAAACTTCTTCCTTACTCTTTTCAATGAAGAACAGTGCAGAAACAGGTGGATGAACTTCAGCCTATGTCCTCCTGCATTAGATGAGAAAAAGACAACCACAAAATGCCAGAAACTCTGATATTTGAGAGGCTTGCAGGAGATCAGGATCAGACCACTTGCAGACAAATAGGTCCGATCTGAGTTACACCAATTACCATGAACTAGATTTCTTTCCTATTGGCTGTGTTCTGCTGGCAGTCAGCTCAACACTTAATAAAGATCTAGGCCAGGAAATCATTTAGTTAACATATCATAAAGGATTATCATCTCCCTCCCACCAAAATCAATGGCAAAATCCCCACTGACTACAGAAAGCAAAAGATCACACTGCAACTCATTTCTGCCAGGAAACCTGCAACCAGATGTATCAGTCTGGCAGCACTACCCTGCAGCAAGGTCTCTCAGTGTTATTTCTGCCAGGCTCACTAGTGCAGGCACCAACAGGATGGTTTCTTTCTCTCTGTAGTACTAGCTAGACTCTCAATCTGGACTAAAATGCCTTTGCACATGAATGATCAATTAAATCTCTCGAGCATAAGCTTGTCTCTGCATCTGCCTGTGTGGGCCCACACTGCCCTGACCCAAGCCATATCTGTAGGCACTACCCCTGTCTAAATTCCCTGTTGAAGGCTCTGTTGAAGGATGCTACTGCTGTCACAACACACGAGCAGGTCCTAGCTGCCGTGGCACTTCATTTGTCTGGGCAGCAGCAATGCCTGGAAGGATGACTGCCCTGTTTTAGTGGAAGTATGCAAGACAATCAAGGCCAGCTAAGCAAACTAGTTTTGACACATTAAATCATGCTTGAACTGTGAGAGCAAAGAAAANAAAAAAAAAAAAAAAAAGCTTTACAAATAAATAAATAATATGGGCCAGTCTTGTGCCCAGGGAGGGGAGAAAAGCTTTTATCTGAGCCTGACTGAGGACTTTGGGTAGGCAGAGAAGGAAAGATTATTTTGCAAGACAGACACCTGCTTTTTTCTTCATAGGTCTGTAGCCATTTCCATGCATTTCACTTCTAGAAAGAGTCTCTTGCCGATCACCTGCTCTGGCAGTGAAAGAGCATCAAGTGCTCAAGCAAAAAGCAGACCCAAAATCGGGTAGAACATGAAGAGTGAAATCCCATCACCTGTCTGCTTACCCCTTAGCAGCACACTCATGTGCCTACAAATGCCCTGACCAACATATGACTTGGTACTGGAGGGTCCCATGATTGTTTTTGCCACAGTACTCTGTGAGCCTTAAGCTAATTTTGCCTCAAATTCCCTCTGCAGCCACTTTGCTCCAGACATTGCAGCCTGCAATGACAACACTCAATCTGCTGCAAGTCAACCATTGCAATGCAGGAAATCTCAAAGCACAGGGTCACAGGGCATCTGTGGACCTTGGCAATTACCCATGGCATCTCTACATCATCCTGGACCTCTTCCTCCCTGCTGAGACTTTCTTCCAGTAATTAACATGCCCAATTGCCTTGGGTTTATACTAATAAAACACTGGCTCCTGTCCCAAGATTCCAACATTGCTGTCGCTTCTTGAACCCGCGCAGAGCCCCAGCAGTAATGAAGGCCACAGTCCTAGCTCTATTGCTGCCTGGGTTGCAGGCTATCTGGGAAGCAGTTTGGAGCTGGGAAGCTCCAGCCTGCAGGTTGCTTCTGCTATGTTACAAATTAGCACATTCCCCATGCTCGGCAGTAATTAAAAAGTTTCTTTTCCAGGCAGCTTTCGAAGGCAACGCTGTGACCTCTGTCAGCATTGCAGTGGGATGACAGACTGTCCAACTCAGTGTAAGATTTCTAATGCATTATTTGTGGAATTAGTGCTGTACCAGAGCGACTCTTCAGCCCACACAGGAGGCAGTCATTTCACTTGGATGGCAACCATCACTTGGAGTTAACAAAGATCATGTTGGCTCCCTAGACAGGCTCACTTTATTCAAGTAATACCAGTCACACACGTGCAGATGGACTGGACAGTCTGCTGGGGCAGGGGATGCTTTTTTATATATATGCAGAGGGCCTGGTACTCAATAATGCTGAGGTTTTGGCAGTGAAATGGACCCTTGGGCAGAGATGGATTCCTTGGCACAGCTGCCACACTAGGCAGAGCCTCTAGTTGATGCGAGAGACCTGTTCA
This sequence comes from Drymodes brunneopygia, assembly GCA_013400955.1. NCBI lineage: Eukaryota > Metazoa > Chordata > Aves > Passeriformes > Petroicidae > Drymodes > Drymodes brunneopygia. Next base: position 692,541 of record VZTZ01035714.1, on the reverse strand, counting down.
GAAAATGCACCTCCAGGCCAAGTGTTTTCTTGAAAGACAGCATCTAACTAAGGTACAAAAGCAAGCCTCTGGAAAAGACAATTTCTGTTCAGATTCCATCTCTAGAGAAACGTTCATTGTTACTTCCAATGAATCCACCTGGAGATGATCTCAAAAGGGTTTTAGATTAGTCTAAGAGCATAAAAAGAGCACGTGAGATCAAGCACAGCACTGATACCCAAAATCCTGGTTCAGGTTCTAGTCTCTGAATGGCACTGAACAACCTCAGTCTCCAGCCCAAGGCTGTTATTTGTAAAACCAGGAATAGTGACTCTGACCTACTTCATAAAGCAGGTAGCTCACGATCCAACAGAGAAAAGCCCTTTTTATGACCTGGAAGCAGTTTTAATAGTCTGCATGAACTATTTCTTCCCTCACACTGAGGCACTCACTTCTGAAGTGGCAGCAAAACTACACATAAGCTTCTCAAAGCCTACCACGAGGACTTGGCTCAGGGTACCCCTCCAAGTCTCGCTGCAAGAATGGGTCACATCCCAAGCCAGCACTGCCACACTGGTCAGGCAAACCTGCCAGGGAAGATGAGCCCACCACCATCACTACCACAGCAGGATGTACAAGATCGTGAAGATGCAGATGAAGATGCTCTGCTGATGTGTATCCTCTCCCAGGAATATAACTGTGGGTTAATTAGGAGGCATGCAGGCAGGGATAGCCTTGATTCACCCCCACAGCCAGGGGGTTTGTTCTGATACTGCCACTTACCTGCAGCTCTTAAAGGCTGAATTTTCAGGAGAAAGAGAGTAGAATTTTTCTTGGCATTAAATTGATTGACTGCCATTTACAGCGAGAAGAAAGCTGTCATCTTAAATCCCAGTTCTTCAAACTTCAGCTGTTTTTTTTAAGGACATAAATTTATAAAGACAGGTGTATGAAAGTAATAAGGGACATCCACAAGCCTGGAATTACCTCTTTTGTCTTGGGGTTTTGTTTCTTCTCTAATCTGTTTTGGGTATACATTTTGGGGTTTATGTAACACCTACCCCCTCTGAGTTTGCTCCAGTATTAACAACCTCTTAACCACCCTGAGGGAAATCAAAAATGGAAGCACATCAGAACCATGTTCAATACAATCTTAACCCCATGTTATTCATACATACAATTCTGTCTATACTAGATTAACTTCATCAGTGACAGAAAATGAGCACTCTTTCAGCAAAAAAATCTGCTTTTACCATGAAGAGCAGATTCAACTCTTTCTACAGACATCTGTACCGCAGTCTCTTTGCTCTTACTTCATTCTACTGAACACTTACCTTGTAAAGGATACAAGTTTATTTAGCTAAAGAAATAAAATAAAATGTAGGCTGTGAATCTGTTCATACAAGGCACAATTGCGGCTTGCTTTTGTGGAGCCTGGACTTCAACCTCAGTTTTAACCCAGAGCAAGTGAAAATGGTCAAGATGTAAAGCATGCAGAGAGAAAAGCTTATTATTGAAATGTCAACACATCATTAACTACTGCTAAGTGTTTCTAAATGAGAAATACAAAACTGAAACCCCAAATTATGAGCAAAACAATAGTACCACTTCATTTTAATACCCCATATAAATTAGGTGGAATGAGGGTTCTGACAAATGAGCTCTAGCAGACCCTTGGCAGTTCAAGTGGTTGCAGCCACCCTTCTGCTAAAGATCACCATCCAGGGAGAGTGCCCCCAGGCCAGGACATCGAGACAAGCACTTCATTGATCACATCAGTCATGGGCAAACTATCCAGTTCTGCAGAGCCAGCAGCAGCTTCCAGCACTGGGACAGAGTGGGCAGCTGGGGACAGCTGTATCTTAAATCAAAGCAATTAAATTCACTGCATTGCCAACAAGTATTCATGCACTTTATGCTTAGTGTTCCTCCAGAGTCCTTAATTGTTTCTAAAAACCACAATTAATAAGTGAGCTGTTTCCAAGCCATTCAAAGTTGAAGCTGGCAATCAAAGGAATCTAACTGCACCATGGCCAACACTCCTTTTGTCCTGCAACACCTCTGCCATCCCATAATTTAACAAATTCCCTGATCTACCAATGGATATCATATATTCAAGAATGATAAAACCAAACAAAGGCACCATTCAAGTAAATATCATCTAGTTATCTAGGACCAGACAAAAAAAGCATACCGTAAGATCTGTCCCAAAATATCTTATGGCTAAGAAGCAAACATGACCTTCACAGTTTACACTTCTGAAGCCATTTCCAAACCTCATTTTATTTGCACGGCTCAATCTCTGCTTTGTGAAGGGAATAAAGTACTTCTTAACTGTCCTTCTGAAAGGTGACTGCACAGCAGCCACGCTGCAAAGAACAGGAAGGTAAAGTTGGTCAAAGTAACAGCCTAAAAGCATCGCTGCAGAACAAGGAAAAGATCTTCAGTCATGGGGGTTACAATACACAAGGCAGTGCAGAAAGTTACAGCTCATTAGTAAGGCATAAAGTATTGCACATAGATGGACACTGTGCCTCCTAAAATAATGAGGGCAAATATACCCACACCAAACAAAACAAAGAGTAATATTTAATCAGTCCTGTTGCAATGCAATTTTGATCTGTGCAAAACATCTCCGTGCTCTTGTTATTTCAGCTGCAGAACAAAACACCTAAATATGCACATGCACACACCTCTCTACAGAATAAAACCCATTCTCCCTCCAGTGACAACTGCATTTTGCATTCAAGTGACTTTCTTTACATTTTAAAAGATCATATACACTGTGTGGCCAAAAATTCAGCTATTCTGACACTGGCTGGGTTTGTGACTAATTAAGAATTAACTAGGTACTTCAGCTCATAATTATATAAACACCTAGCATGCTCTACTCCCAACCAATTTGGTTTTAATCAGAAAAACGCATAAGAAGTATGAATGATGGGCAACGAACTCCCTGGAGGGGCAACTGTATTTCCAAATTCAGTATTCTCCATATACCAAACATTTCCATCAATGTTTTTCTTGCCATGTAATCACCTCCCAGTAGAACAATTAAAAAGAGATTTTTTTTTTTTTATCCCTGGACTTCGCTTGCTTTCCACTCCACTCTGAAGGTAAAAGCACACTTGCCTTATCCACCTGAGTCCCAGCTGGGAAGGCTCCCACAAGACAGGCAGGATTTAGCAGTATGCTGCCTTTCTAGCATATGTAACAAGGAGAAGAGAGAGAGAGAGGGAATTCAGCCAACTTGAGGCAGAGAGGCAAGCAGGCAAGTTGTGGAGTGGACTGAGGAAAAGTTGCCCCCGTACTGCAGCGCTATATCAGGTGGAAAAACAGAAACACTGGCTGCTCTGGAACAAAAGCCCAGGTTTCAAAATAAGGTTACCTGTGCAGCAGCATGTTTCCATTTCTAGAAATAAGGGAATAGGGAAGGCAATGGCTGAGGTGCTGCACTGTGTAACCTGAGAAAACCCCACATAATATGCAAATACACATTCTTTATTGTGGTATCAGCTATCTGTTTCATTCACAAGTCAGGCCTGTGGGACAGCTACTGTGCAAACTCAGAAACACAAGATTCATAGAGCATGGCCCTGCCATCACTGTATTTTGTAAGTCCTCAGTAGTCTCCCAGCCCTCCACAGATGGTGCCTTCTGCTCCTCACAAGCCAAGGGTCACTACCTCTGTCTGCTCACTCCTGCACAGCTACAAATAAACAATTGCCTCTGAATATCCTTCTACTGGCTGTTCAACAGGATGGCAATCACCGCTCTGGGAAAGCGCCTTCAAACATCTGCACTGATTGCTCTGCTTTTGGAGGAAGATGAGGAGCTTTGCTTCACCCCCAATCAGCCAGCAACAAAAGCATCCAAGAACGCATTCAGCAGGTAAACTTCCAAACTACATAAGCTAAATGTCAATTAGTTTTAATTAAGCCCAAAATAAAAGACCTGTGAACACAAGGTTTTTCTGCAGCCCTTGTTTTCTGTAAGAAACTCATTTCTCTTGGCAAGAGCTCAGCTGCATCACAACACAAGTAATGAACAATCAGCAAAAATAAATATGGTTTTGTAAGTGCATTGAGGTATGTTCAGGAAAGTTGATTAAGGGAAAAATAATCAAACAAACATCAATATTTAAGACAGCAGAAGGGCTTGAATATTCTAAAGTTGTTTTACAAAAAAAAAAATCCAGGTGTTTTCTCTAGCAGCAACTCCTTCCTAAAACCAGAAGCTATACCCCAACCCATATTTCCTCCAGCCCTGTTTCAGTGCTCTTCCTCAGAAGACCGCAAGGATGAAGAAAGATATCACTGAATTTTCCTCCATTATTTTGTCCACCTCTAACATCTGTAACCCTGTCCATACCTTCTAGCTAGCTAAAACCAGCTGTACTCCTTTCGATGTCTCTTCGAGTGGCAGCATGTACTGATTCTTGCAAAGCAGAGTGTCACGACCTCCTGAACTCATTACTCACCTTTTCACTTTGGCTCTCCTTCTGTGCAGTTTTTCTTTTCCTCCATTTTCTCTTTTCTCAAATATTTAACTAATTTGTGCTTCAGCTCTAAACTCATTTGAAAAAAGATCAGGCTCTGAAAAATCAATCATGTTTGTAGTAACTAGTCTGCAGCCCACTGGACACTAGCAGGACCTCACCACTGCAAATGTGTTTGGCTCTCCTCAGCTTAAGATGTCAACATTGCCTCTCTTCCAGTTGCATAGGCTCAATTGTCTTTAAAGGCATAAAAATAAGTACTTCTTGCTGCTCACTGAAAACATACTGGGCCGAAGGTGGGGATGAATACAAAGGGAAGTGGCAGAAGGTGTCCTGTCATGGTATTCATGTCCCACACAAACCCCAATGGTGAGCTCTGCTATTTACAGTAAGCACCTAAAATTGAAGTTTCATTGTAACTCACCTATGCCAGTGCAGGAAGAAGGAAAGCACACACTGGGCAGATAGGTTTTTTGGCAAAACCCCTAAATGGATAAAGGCAAAATGTCAGTGGCACTACACCAATTTTTACAGCATTTTATGATCTGTCCCTCAGCTTTGGTTGAGTACTGCCTGCTAGGGCAGAGACCACCATTAGGAGACTTGAAACTGGCTAAGCAGACTTGGAAGTGGGCATTTTCCTTAAGGATCCATTCAGAGAGCAGCAGCTGAACTGAACCAAAGCCCATAACCTTTAGTGGTACCAAACCACCATTCTGGAAACCAGCACAGAAATTCGCAGAGCATTCTCATTTCGTTTCTCTTATTAACTAGTACAGCAATATATTCTTGTGAATAACGAACCTTAACACTGGTCCTTTACAAAAATGTCCTAGCACAGTCACAATTTACCTCTAGCTGTCCCTAGCAGCTGCTGGTAAATGTGCCATGTTGCCAAAGGAGGTGTAAAAATCCAGGCAGTTTGGGTTTTTTACAGTAACTACTACCTAGCTGCCTATATTAATTGAGAGAGTGAGCACATTATATAAGGAGATTAGACCATGTCATATTTACAACCTCTGAGTCCCCAGTGAGAGAAATTGCTCAGCTGTTACTGTCAGTGCCTTCTTCAAACAGGAACCCTGCTGACAAGATGATGAATTCAGAACATCGTTGCCAATTAATGATTTGTAGGCAGAAGGGATTTCAATAGTTCCCATATGTTTGTGAGGATGACTGGGATTTACATCACCCCTAATAAAAGAGCGTAGTCTGCTCTGTCCAGACATGACACTAGAGACTGGAAAATGTCATCTTTGCTGGAGAAATTTTAATAAACAAAGCCAGGCTCTTCTGGGTTGAAAGTTTTCCCCAAAGCACGGTCACGAAAAACCTGCTTACTAAGTGAAAGCAAACTGGGAGACCACTTTTGAGATGTACCCAAGTGATTTACAAACCAAAGGTCAGAAGTCATTTAGGTGTTTGTGAAAACAACACAGCAGAGTGCCAAGACCATCATTATGTCACCCAGCAGCATGGAATGCATTTCCTTAGCATCAGTCAGACTGTGAAAAAAAAAGTTTGGCATTTACAAATACATAGGACCTTTCTTGGTGTTACTTACTCTGCTTAGGGATGCAAAGTTTAATTTCACTGTCCTAGAACACAATCTTGTCTTTGTGAATGTAACAATAACCAAACCAGAAAGCATTTTACTCACACGGGATATTGACATGAACTCTACAAATGTTGAATACATACCTCCCAAACTATGTAAGGCTGAATGCCTCCTACCAACTGAGCATCTCCGAGCCAACCAGCAGGGACTGCTTGGCACAACGACCTGGTTAAACACAGGGCATCCAAATGGGGCCCTCAAACAGAATTTGCCATAGGCACTCAAGTCCCATTGATTTGCTGATGGAATTTAGGGCTATCCTGCAAAAAAGAATTACCGGCTTTAACACCTCTAGAGCAATAAAGTGATAAAATTCCTGTAGAGGGTGCAGGCTGTAGGTGAAGTAGGCTGTATGTGGATGTACTTTGGGAACAGGGCAGGGATACCCCATCACAAAGGATCTTTACACTTCCTAATTATGATCCCAGGCCTACCCAACACAGTCATAACTTGAGAGGCCAGATACTGTCCTCTCGCTTAAGAAAAACAAACTTAAAAAAACCCAACCCATACCCAAAAACAGAAGGCACAACCTTTAATCACTAAGGTCTTCTGAAAGCACATCCCAGATTGCTGTCTTAATACTGCCAGAGACGCAACCCTTCTACAGGCAGCACACGTTCTTCAATGATAGCCTCAGGTTTCTGGCTTAAATATGTAGCTTTCTGGGTTTGGCGTTTTGGTTTTTAGTTGACTTTTTTAATAGTGGGGTTTGTTTTTTTGTTTTTGAGACCTCTAAGAGTGCTTTGAAAAATCCTCATGCAGCAGCATCAGAGGACAGGACTTGAAATGTGACTAAGAGAGGACACTCCTTTCCTCCAAAAATTCTTGCAGGTGGACTGAACTCAGTGTCCAGACCTAGCACCAAACCAGTGTCTGTCACTTTGGGACATGGTATTTTCTGCCATAATTAAGCAAAGCCTTGCTGATCTATCGACCCACATCCCTCATCTGTGGCAGCCTGTATTTCCTCAACTTGGGATTCTGTTGATCTTAGCTCCCCACTGTACAGTATCAAGCATGGAGTCTCTTCTTCTCCCTTAAAAGGAGAAATATCTTTATTAGCACAGAAAAAGCAAAACCAAGACTGATTTTGCTCTATTTACTACATCTATAGAGAAAGGTGGCTATTCGGGTCAAAACTCAACTCCACATGCTGTTTAATAGAGGTTTCTCAAACACAAATATTTCTCTCAAACATTACATTTTCTCTTCATGTCAACCCTTGAAGAGATTTGAACTATCTTCAGGGGCACGAGCATGTGACCAAGGACTGAAAGATCAAGGCCACAGTTTGCTGTGGATATGCACTGATCTATTCTTTCTACCACACTACAAACACCAATAATGAGTGTCTGGCGTGAGGTGAAGAGAAAATGCAACACAGACTTCAGCTGAAGTGGAATTCCTCTGCCTTTCCAATAGTATCTATTACTATCCATTATTAAGTGGCTGCAAAGACAAGCCAATTAAGATGGGACTGATAATCAATATTTATTAATTTCACAAAAAGCAAACCGTATTGAAATCTTTATTTGTTTACCCTTCTCTTTTACAAGCAAATTAGTTTTAGGCTACCTGTTACGTATTTACAACAAAAGAGCAAATTTTATACACAAGCATGCAATACAGCAAACCATAAAATGAGATTATACACTCAGAGTACATTGTTGTTCTTTAGAAGTATTCTTCTTAAGGTCTTGAGCTTTAGATATCCTAGATCTCTTGCACAAGGCCTCCGATGATTCAGGAGACCTGTGCTGACCAGCAACTTGGGACCTCAGCCAGCTACTTATGTGAAAACTTCTGCACATATGGAAGCATTTTTATCAGTGGGGCTTTAAGTTTAACTCTGAACAGTTGAGCAGCTTTGTATTAAATTATTTACCAGAGAGGAAAATCAATCAACTCACACCACATCAAATACCCAGCCCCCCACAGAGTGGTAAAGACAGAAAAACATACTCCTTCAAGTACAAAAACAAAATGCATCTTCCATAGAGAGACTAACTTTAAGCATTCCCTGGTACAATCCAGAAAAAAAAGAAACCAGGCTTCTAAGACTCATAAGGAAACCCTGGTACTGAGGAAAAATAACATAAATCTCTAAATAAAAGATAACAATACAATTGGCTGATGGACCTAATAGCACAGTGCTCCAAAGGGAATAGTAGAATGCCAGATTCTCCTTGTTTGCAGCTCTGTAAGAACCAGAAACACCTGCACATGGCTGTCAAGTGACACCACATCCAGCCCAGGCTGCCATCCTCCTGCTGTAACACTTACTCAAAGGACCTCAGTGGAAGTGAGAACCTGACCCACCACTGTAAACTCAACCAGGCACAAAAAACACGAAAGAGAAGAAAGCCCAGAGTGCACATCACCTTGGAAGCTCAGCACAGCGCCCTCCCTTGCAAACCCTTACCTTGGCAGGTGTTGTTCTTCTCCTCATACCCTGCCTTGCACAAGCACTTCCCGATGGGCACCAGCCACTCCCCCTCTGCACTGCAGTGCATCTTCGGTGCCTCCTCAGTCACAGAGTGGTTGATGCAGACACCTGACACCTCCAGGAGCTGCGAGGAGTCCGCACCCGTGATGGTGTCCGGGAAGCGGGCCAGGTTGCGGATTACTGACGGGCATTTCTTGTAGTACACGCGCACGGAGACCAGGGCAATGCAGGCACCCACGTCCTGGAAAGCCAGGTAAAATCCCTTTTTTGTTAGGGGCCCAATGTCTCTCACCTCTGTGTTGAGCTTCATCACTCTGTCACCAAGGTCTAACTCTGTGAAGCTCTCGTCAGCAGCAATGGTATCGATCTTGATGTACTGGTTTTCTTTGATGTTCCTCCCGTCTTCATCATCTGATTCAAAGTAATACATGTTAAAAGTCTCCTTGCAGGTCCCAAGTCCTCCTGGAAGGCTGTTACAGTCCCTCAGGGTGAATTTGAGCTCAATGAAGATGCGGGATGCCCCTTCATTAGAGATCCAGCTGGTCAGAAGCCAGTTGTTCTGATTCTGTTCCATTACCTTGCATACTTGGTATGTGTGTATTGGAGCGTAGTTTTCATCCACCTCACCAATTTCTTCCCACTGTAGAAATAGGAAAAGCACTTTTTAAAGCAGTCACAACTCATGCAAACTCTTAGCTTTCCCATCTAAAAGCATCTTGGGCTTCAGAGCTCAGGACTTTCGAGGGAAAATATCTTTTAACTGCCAAGCTTTTTGTACTAGAGGCTCAATACATTGCTGATAAAGTCAGATAAATGATCCTTTATAAATAGAAAAGGATGCTAGTTAAAACCCTTTGTTTTAGACAGTTCAAACGTGAGAAAACATATTGCTGTGTCTGTCCACTAGTACTCAGTTAGGAAACAAAACAAAAGCAGATGGGGCCATTTCCGTGGGCTTTTCCAATGCATCCACATAGGAGAAAAAAAATGCTATTTACAGTTTGTCTGTCCCCATGCCCCCAGGCTCCCTTCTACCACATCCTCAAATCGCTGCCCCAAATAAAAAACACACTTCTACAAGCTATTCTCCCCCACCAAACAGCATGCCAGAAAATTAGTGGAGAGATACATGAAATAAATAGGCCTTTGCTCTCCCCAAGTGCACTAGTCAGAGTAGTTCCTGCTCATGCAAAGAGAAGGTTACTTCCAATACAGGTTTACAGGGATCTGCAAATCTTGAGCTGTTTATGTGCTACACAGGTTTTTAAGCAAAGCTCCAGGCAACTTCTTGCAGCTCTTTGAGGGAATTGTAGTAACTGTTTGTTCATTTTATTTTACCCATGCTCTGAAGGGCATCACTTGGAAGAAATGCTTTTTCCTGATGCAGCAGGGAATCAGTAGCACCACAACTGTGCCTACAATAGACACACATCAGCGTTTCCTCTCTGCTTTTGACAACCATAGAGCTGCATTAAGAGATTAGATTAACCATCTAAGTGCAGCAAAGAACCCAGGAGAGCCAGTGTTGGTTTCAGTTTTGTTCCCTTCACTTTTGGCCCACTCATCCGCAAGGGCTTAATTCCCAACACCTCCTTCCATTCTCTGCTCAGTACTGCTGAACACACCTGGTCACAGCTGCAGATACAGCACAGAGCAAACACACAGAGCATAATTCAAAAGGTACTCCCATACAAGGTAGTAGCCATATTCCAAGCTAAATATCTTCTAATGGCCAAAGGGCAAATTTTTTCCTTGGAAATACAGCCTGAGATAAAGTTGAGTGGCCTCAGCTCAGATGCCATTACTGCAGAGCTGAGATAGAACACCCTCTGAGTCCATGGAACAATAAAGATTTTTTTTTAAGGGAAATGTTGCTTTCACATTTAAATTAAAAGAGCAGCAAGAAGTGTCTGAGAACATAACCTTATGGTGCAGTCCGAAATGAATTATAAATACCACCATCAGAAAAACATTTCTTCTCCTTCCTGACCTGGGATGTGAAACTGGGGACTTGTGCAATTTCAGGAAGACATGCCCACTGTGATGTGCAGAGTTCATATATGCCACCAAGTCTTTCAAGTAAGGAATCTAATTCGAAGATATTTTTGTCATGGCAAGCAGTACTTTCACTTCTAACCCTTTTTATGTCTCTGGGCTTAAACAGGCCACAACCCTACCATGATTAAGATGTACTTGTCACATGGTAGCACCACAGAACTGGACAAAGACATGTCTGCAGTGAAGCCAGGCAGATCTGTGCAGGATTCAGGCCTAACTTTAGGAGAGGCAATTAACAATTATCAGGAGAGTCACTGAGAAAAGATACAAGCAAAGTATGCAACACAGAATAATTCAGCAGCTGGATTTCCTATGTTCCAGTAAATAGGGAGGTCTTGATATATGAAATTAAAAGCAGAAAAACACTGTTCTTCAACCAGTGTGGTTAACTTAAGTGATAAATATGCTGCACATATATACTTCCAAGTGAATTTGTCTAACATTGTGCTAGTTTCAGCTAGGAAAGAGTTTATTTCCTTCACAGCAGCTCATATGGGGCTAAGTTTGGGATTGTGCTAGAAACACTGTTGATGATACAGAGATGTTTAAGTGACTGCTAAGCAGCACTTACACCAAGTCAAGGCCTTTTCTGCCTCTCAGCCCATCCCACCAGTGAGGAGGACATGGCTGGGACAGCTGATCCCAGGGGACAGCTGGCCGAAGGGATATTCCAGACCATATGGTGTCATGCTCAGCACATAAAACCCGGGCAAGAAGAAAGAACTAGGCACAGAAGAATCATGGCATTTGTTTTCCCAAGTCACCATTACATGTGAGAGAGCCCTGCTTTCATGGGGATGGCTGAACACCTGCCTGCCCATGGGAAGTGGTGCTTCCAAGGAATTTCTTGTTTTACTTTTCTTGTGTGCGTGGCTTTTGCTTTACCTATTTTAGTGTCTTTATCTCAACCCATGAGTTTTCTTACTTTTACAATTCTGATTGGCTCACTTGCTGGTGCGGAGTGAGCAAGGGCTTGTGTGGTGCTTAGCTGTTGGCTGGGGTTAAAACATGACACTATTTAAAAGTCCTGTATTTATAAAGGGGGTGGTGATTCTCCATTTGATGATAAAGGAGAGGTAACCCTCCCCGTCCCCCAACCCATGGGGAGGTCCCTACCAAAATCATCAGCCCAGGGGACAGATGAGCACATCCCGGCGTAGCCCAGGAAAGACATAATGACATTAACCTTGCTTTTTTCTGGCTGAAGGTCAGACGATCACTCAAACGACTGCTCACACCAACAAGCACACATGACTAAGTGTTAACTTCCAGCAGGAAGTGGTGCAAAGCATTTCAGGACTGGAAATTGCTCAGACCAGTTCTATCAAGTGGAGATGTGTATGGATGGCCACAAGAGACACAGTGTAACTCTGTACAACATCTAGAGAGCATTAATGTATATTTTTTTTCACAGAACTGACATTTACAATGACTTTGAAGTTGCAGTAATATCATTAGTGACCTAACTTGAAGGCATGCTGAAAAACATCTCTTGACTTTTTTCATACTTGCCAGGTCAATATTCAAGGACCCAACCGTGATGCTCCCCAGAGTTACGAAGTTAAGCTCATTTCCACCCCTGCTTCAGGAGTTGTGCTTTTAGGAGTGAGTACAAAGTTCATTTGTTGAAAAACTAAGTGCAGTGATTCCAATGGTTGCTTTCATGCACTGAGAGCACTAAACACCATGAGGAGAAAGGTCCAAGCACAAATACATCAATGAACCCTGCTCGAGTCTGATCTGAGCCGCAAGAAATAGCACATGACCTAACATCTCAGGCTTCAGGATGCGCTGCATTTCCTGTACTACTCTACAGATCAGAGCAAATCCTGTCATCACCACCTGCCATAGAAACCTAAAGCAATCATCCGAGCATGAGAAAGGGGAGGTGCTAATGAGCTAAGGCTGCTTATCTAGGTATAATCCTCAAGGGAAAGTCAACCAGATTTTATCAGAGCAGCCAGTATTGTGCAAAATCTCTGCTCTGTCATTTCATCTTCTTCTCTCCTATCTGCATGTAGGACTACACCATTTCTTTCTCTTCAGCTGTATCTGCCTCCCCCCCAGAGACTGCAGGCTAGCTGCAGCAACCCTTCTGTTTTTACATCCCCCCACAAGAGGGAGACGGCAGTAAGAGCCCCTGCACCTTCTGCCTGGTCCCGGCTTCCCAGGCACCACAGACCTCAGACAAGCCTTTCAGCCAACAAAGAAATACAGAGTAGAGGATGAAATGCAGTGCCTTATAGTTAATTAGAAAGAAAACCCACCACATTAAAGAGACAGCATCTAGATGAAAATTATTGGCATGGAAAAAAAATTAAGTACAACTGAAAAATAGTGTAATGTTATAATTTCTCTCTGCAGCACATATTTTTTGAGATATAAATCAACTCCATCTGCAGGATTAAAACAAAAATGCAACCATTAATTTGGTGGTAAATGTTTTCTCTACATCTTTAATAGCCCTAAGAAGGAAAACACAAATGCATTTCAATGGTCTGATGTTAAATCATTTATAGAAGACCTATTTCTGAATCAGAAATTTCCAGCACACTACTGCTGGCAAGTAAAAATGCAGCTCCATCAACAGGAAGCACACAGGTCACACAGGCTGTCTGCCTACAGAAAGGCCAATGATATCACACATCTAACTAAAGATGTAAGAGTTAAAAAAGCATTCAGTGGAGCTGCCTTGGGTTAAATGGACAATTTTAAAACACATTCACCAGCTGTCTGCTACTCAGGCTTGTTTCTAATCTTGGAGATTCCAGGAGTGCAATCTGCTACCACAGCACAGCAAAAGTCTGCTGCCCCAAAACAAATACTGACAGCAGGGATGAAAATTTCAGAGCTTTTATTTATGTGGTTTTGAGGGGATGGGGGGGGTTGCAGTGTGATTTTTTGTTACTAGCCTTCACTGACTCATTCACTTTCTTTAGCATCCACTAAAGGCAGTATAGACACTTCAAGCCTTGTTCCTAATTCCACACATCCTTGCATTGCTGAAAAAGAAATCAGGCATTCAGCAAAATCCTAGGAATCTTAAGAGGGAAGGGAAGCTTAAGAACATTAAACAAAGGTATTCCTAAGACTTACCTGAAACCTTCCCAGCAGGACTCCCTCACTCCAAGGGCTGTGAATCTGCCTCCCTTCCCACTACATATTTCACAGGCTCCATGGTATGAGAAGCCTCATCCTCTCCTATTTAATTTTTCCACCCCACCACACAGAGCTCTGCAAAATATGCAGGTTAACTCAGGTATCTGCCGGCACAAAGATGTAAAATTAGAAAAGGATTTATGTATTTTACCATTTTTTTCTTTTGGAAAAAAGCAAGCCTGGCACAGATCTCTGATCTCAGGCTTTGAATGTGTGAAAGCATCAGAGATACTCTGTGCTTTGCCCACAGAAAGGCAATTTTGCCTCAAAATACTGCTGTCAAGCCCACCACGAGCACACACTGGTGCAGAGGATAGCATGCAATCCCTATGCCAGGTCAAAAGGGGACACCTGACGCCCTTCCTAAAGGGCAAATCAGCCTGGTGTTTGGCTCAGTACTATTTATCCTGCCTTTCATCCTGGTAATATTTGGGCAGACTCTTCGATTTCCTTTTATGCAGCTGATGTTAAGACCTGGCTGCCAATCAATAGCCTGCAGCTCAGCTCCCACACAAATGTTCCCTCCCGCTACTCAACTTTATCTTGCAACCTGCTTCTTCCCTCCCATCACAAAACCAAAAAACTTGTGGGCTGTTTTTTTTTTATTTTTTGGTTCCTGCTGGTTTCCACTTGCTATCGTATTACACAGCTAAAGCAAACAAGCAGCAGGCTCTCCTCTGTGCAAGTTTCAGTGACTTCAGTGAGGTCACGTAAGGTTAAATCTCTAGTGAAAGCCAGGCAGAGCACCACACATCTTTTCTTCTGCACTGCAGAATGTTTTGCAGGGCTGTGCTAGCTGTAAAATAAGGCTGACTATGTCGCTATCTTGCCTACTGCAAAACAGCAATTACAAGCAGGTCAGTCCCAAGATTCAGGTACTTCAAATCCTGCCACCTAATACTGCCAGTGTTATCAACACAAGCCGTGATACATGACACTGCTCAGATTATCAGCTCGGGAGCTGTATGGTTAAGCAAGAGCCTGATTTTGCTGGAGGTGTTCTGGTCTTCATTAAATGGGCTTGGCTTGCTCAAAGAACAAGAACACAAAAGACAAAGCACCTGAAAAGTCATGTTACTTCTAGCCCCCTCTACAGCACTGCTTACCTCAGGACTGGAAGGAGCAAAAGAGTTTTGTCTTGAAAACCAGAACTGGCAAGAGGTGCATATATAAGCTCTGTGACCTACTGATCACGGCAGAGTCCACCAGCACATGGATGGGGTGCTTGAGAAGCCCGATTCCCCTCACAGCAGGTGACAATGATCCAAACCACTCTCAAGCAGCAGCAAAATGCAGTAACCTGGAACAACGTTGCACGTGTGTTTGCAAGCCTGCTCTTCCCAATGGATCAGCAGTGTGAGGAGCAGAGACATCAAAATAGCTTTGTCCAGCTTTTTCCATCAGTACCAGGTCACTGGACCCTGCTTAAACCAGCACTCTTGGGCAACAATTTTTAAGCATTTGTGCCACCATTTTAACCCACACAGGTTTAAAACTCAAATTCTGCTTTGGGGCAGGGTGCCTGCTCACTGGGACAGCTCAGCAACTTCTCCCCTCCTGCCTGGCACCAACCAGTGCAAGGACACCAACTAGAGCAACATGACTTTTTCCAGTAAATCACAAATTTGAAATACAAGTAATCAGGAAACCAAAGCAATTCATGTACTTGGATCAAGTCAGGAAAGGAGGGGAGGGGAAAAAAAAATTAAGGAGAAAACAGTTATTTTGACAGCCTCACAAACCATGTCTTTACTATCTTCTCTTCTTGAATTAAAACAAAATAGAGGGCAGATAAAAAAAAATGAAACAACTGTTATCGAGTAGTTCAAACTACTTCTTTCAGCCTCAAACACACTGTTTTAAATTTCAGCTACCAAGCAACAAAAAATTTATTACTTGTGCAAACTTTTCCAATACAAACAACCACTTCTATAATGCAAAAGGTGAAGATATTTTTACACATTCTTAGCCTGTTTTTACAGGCTTTGGAGCTCATTTTAAAGGCAGGAGCCAGTGTCAAAAAGAAACTGCAGTGAGTTCAATGCAAACATTTGGCAAGAGTTAACTAAGACCTTTAAATACCAGCAGCAGTTGCAACTGCCTGGGATCTTACTATTTCTATATATCTGACAGTGCCCCCACCCGAGGCTCAAGCATCATTTGGATGGCAATTTTACAACTGAGACATTTATACATACAGATATATATTCCTACTGACAGCAGTTACTAGTCAAGCAAAAAGCATAATGGATAACAGAGGATAGAGAGCATCTGATTAATCTCCCTACTCAGGCAGAAATCTGGCCTAATGAAAGCTCAGTTTCTGAAGAAGGAACTTAACATTTTCTGGTGGCTTGGCACATTCCCAATTCCTCCAACCAGGAAAATAAAACAAAAATAAGAATGCTATAACTTTTGGGCTACTCTTCTTTTACTGCTGGATTGCAGTTTCCTGCTGTTTCTTACAATGCCACTCTCGTCACTAAGCTGCATAGTCCAGTTAACACACAGCTTCAGAATATCCTGAGGTTAATTAGCTGGAGTAAATATGAGTTTCCTCACTCATTACTGGAGATTTCTCAGCTAGAAGCTTAGGATCATTTTTCATACACTAAAGCGTAAGTGGGGGAAGTAAATAGCAAAGAGGTATGAACTGGAAATTTAAAGCGTGATTTTGAGACATGCCACATCAGACTAGTGAATATTTTTTCTCCATCTCTGTATTAGCCAAACATATATTCCCTATCCCACATGTGATACTTGCCCAGCAGAAAGCAAACTTAAAAAGTCACTTCCATTACCATCCCCTTCACCCATCTCCCACTAAGAGGGCAAATTCTCACCTCAGCAGAGTTACAGGAACTGCAGATGTGCTTCTGAATGACCCCTTGCAATGTGTGGGCAGCAAAGATGCTAAGAGGAGAAAAAGGGGCTTACTTCATGTTAAAGGCTACTCCCCACTGCATCAGGACTTAACAAGACTCATTTTCACTTGGTGCCAAGGTTTCACATTTGGCCTTGCACTGTAACAAAGGGCAGGAAAGGGAATAGCAAAGATGGGAAGATAATTGATGTTTCATCTCCACTATAAAAAACTATGCTGAAAATGTGCTTGGTAAATGTTCACAGCATCATCACGCTCTATCCTAACTCCACTGCTGCCAACTGCACATTCCAATACTCAGAAGAGCTCATCAGCAGACATCAGCTTTAAAAAAATGCAATTTTTAGAACTGAGAGCTTAAGCATCTGGGTGGATACTTCGGTATCTTACAGTGGTTTGGATATTTTTAATTCCACCTAGGTCAACCTTTCATCATCCTGTGTGCAATCAGAACTGCTAGAAATCCTCCTCTTTCATGAAGTAATACCAAGAAAGGTTCTTACACAGTCAACACTGCTCAGAGCTGAGGCAAAACACCAAACAGGAGAGCCACAATCTGAAACTATGAGACAAAACATGACTGCTCCTTTCAAGAACAGCGACATGTCAAGACATCATCTGTCACCTGAAGTTACACGGAGAACTTCATAATCATCAGCTCCTGTTGTGTAAACATTTGAATTTCCTACTTGAATAATTTTTCAATGTTCTTTTTTTATTTGTAGTATGCATGTAAAGTTTGCTGCCACACCTTCCATTTCTGCAGCAGGCTGTGCAAGAGACTTCTCAGTAAAACTCCCTATAAGGCAAAAGTATTGACAATTCCTGGATTGCTCTGCACCGCTAACTAGATGAGAAACAATGCAGATTTCTGAAAAGCTGCGATAGCATCTCAAAACACAAGCAGCAATTTGCTACACAAAGTACCACCCAAAAAAATAGGTAAGAACAATTAAAACATTAAAAGTTATTTTCAGTACATGCTTACGATGAAATGTATAATCTGTTCAGAAACCTGCACAATTCAAGCTGTTGAAAAATGGAGAAACATCAGGACAAAGTCACCTAGATGCTTCAGTCTGCACACCAAGATACATAGGAAAAAAACGAAAATGGGAATGAAGTTTAGCTCAGACTCTGATAATTCGCATGATCAATGAAAGATGTCAGCACCAGAATCCAAATGGAATGAGAACCCAGCTGGAGGCTAGCAGAACTGAAATGAAAAGGAGCACCAGCCCTCTCCAGCATGCCTAATCAGGGACTGTGCCGACCCCCTTCCCAGAACAAAGCAATCTGTTATTTGGAAACCTCCCCTCCCACAGGTTTATTTTTTTAAAGGTTTGAAATTCTCTGTACATCTGAATTAAAACATCCATTCCAAATCACAGTCCAGCAATTGAGGGAAAGACAATGGAGACGAGCGTGAAAAAAGCAATGAAGAAACACAATACTATTAAATCATTTTTCACTGCTTAATGTTACACTCATTGCAGAGCAATTTAACAAAGACCAGAACAAACAGTATTGACACCACATGGTTTAACACTGGAAGGCTGACAGAGCCAGCTTTTCTGAAGGACTCAGAGCTGGACATATATTAGGTTTATAACCAAATGATCGGATTTTCAAAGCTTTTGGGATATTATTCGTGTTACTCATCATCTGATTATACCAAGAGATTCACAGCACAACTTTGAAAACCAGGAAGAAAGGAAGTTTTCCTTGTTACTTTAATGCTGTCCTAATATTTAAATAAATCAAAATCTATGTGGAGATTCTAACTGTTTATTACAACTGAAATAACACAAAGCATTTGGTTTATTTTTAATGCACAGAACAGCAAAAATTTGCAAAAATTGAACTACATTCTTAATCTTTATCACTGTTGTTGGCTTTATATAATTTCTTGCAAGTGAGTACACACTTAAGAGCTTCCAGAAAAAGAGAAAAAACCACTGGATCTAAAAGTGCATTTAATGAAAATAAAACACATCAAACTTCTTGGTTTTCTAACATTTCAGGCAAAGTGATACAATTATCCACGTGCTGCATGGCAAAGTCTAACCTCTCAGGCATATACTAAATTTGACTAGATTACAGACGGCCCATACACCATATCAGACCCTCCAGCAAATGCATTATTTTGCCACTGCTCCCTGGTCTCTAATCTACCCAAAGCTTTTCACAAAGATAATATTACATTCATGGCTTAGGCCTTGACAACTGCACCCATAAATCAATTTTAAACCTCACATTAATCATCTTTCTGTAATCAGTGGCTATTCAGCACAAATTTACATCTCATTTCTGTTGGCCAAACAGCCACATTAGAGCTTTGAAGCTTATTCAGGCTTAAATGATTATATTCCCCTAATAAACACTGAAGTCCTCTCAGTCCAGCTGCTGTGAGCTGGATTAATGACATGCCGTGGCAGCAGGGGCCATCTGAAGCCAGCCCTGTGCAATGCTACAAGCAGCAGTCCCCATGACAAACAGGTTTTTTGCATTTCCAATACTCTCAAAAGAAATGAGAAGGCTGCTCTGCCTGTGCAGACCCTCCTACGGGAACTGGTGTGCGCAGCAGGCACACACAACATGAAATTTATTGCACCTCCCCTTAACAGCTCCATTTGCCATCTTTTGAATACAGGGGGCTACCAGAAAAAAAATCCAAAACCAGATTTTTTGATTCCCCACATGCTGAGCACCTTAGCTTACTTTGGGTTGGGTGCCAGTTCTGTTGAATCTGAACTGTCTACAAAACCCACTTTCCCACCTGTCAGACAACTCTAACTTTGTTCACAGCACCACCAAACTGTATCTTAGCATGCTTTGCTTTGATCACCTCAGAATTAGACATGAAATTTTTAATATCTGACTGTAACTTTTTCCCTGTTTTTTGGGTTGGTCTCATTGCTTTGTGTGACAAAGATTATCACTCAGGGATTTTAGTAAGCAGCTAAAACATGATCAGTTCAGGGTGGATTTAGCATGTACTGGCCTGCAATCCCTATAGTGAAACAATCTATTCTGATTGAACAAAGAATAATTATTTAATTAAAGAACCTTGGCAGGCCTACATTATTAAACCTGCATAAAAGGCCTGACATTGATTGTATATTCACTTTCAGTTAAGGTCTGAATCAGTATGCTGAGATCTAAAAATGAATGAACAGAACAGGTTTATTATAACTGTTGTTAAGTACTTACCCTGCTATAGGTAATAAATTATACATGTGGATGCTGTTATGCTTATTCCACAACATAATAAAACTTTAAGTTACTTTTTGTTTTATGGGATTTAATTCCCATTGTGTCAGGTTTATGTTACTGTTTAAATAAGGCACCAGAATTACATGGATGTAAATCTGCGGAAAAAGACCTGGACCTCAATGTTTCTTTTAATCTGGCATTGAAGAAACACAGATGTGTTCAATTGTTTGTGATGGATGTCCTATATCCTAATAATTTCACAAAGAATACATTTCATACCTGCAACCTCCACACTCTCCTGTTATCTGACAACCACTGAAGAACCACTTGAACATCAACATGCCATGGCTAGGAAAGCAAATACAATTATGTGCTAAATACTCAGCTGTGGTGTCTGCAATGCAAAAATAAATGCTGCTTTAGCAATCAGCTGTGATAATGCAAAGTCTAGGAAAGCTGCTGAAGTTTTCAGAAGAAACTGAAAAACTCGAACTGTTTTCTTAACCAAGAGGTAAAGCATGGCTTAACCTGATTGTGATACTGCAACTCAAACACAGGGGGAAAAAAAAAATCTGTTATTAGCTTACTTTTTGCCTACCCAACAAAAGATCCCAGAATATAAACTGAATGCTTTTGAAGAGAATGGAAGATAACTTTGCTATTGGAGGGCAGGGCATAATAGATCACAGTGAGATTTTGCCACAGGAGTCAAACCATCACTCAGAACTTTTAAGGGGGATCCAAAGCAGTTTCAGAAGAAAGTACCTGATCAGGCAGCCAAGCCCATGATGAGCCACATATATTCGTTACCTAAGCAAGGTGGGTTAAGACTAGCACCAACATGCCTATGCCATGTGGAAGTAGAGTGGGTACATAAATAATTAAGATTCACATATATTGCCCTCACCAGGTTACAGTAAGAGTCTCTTCCACACCCAAGTCCCTGAGGCACAGAGGTGAAGAACACAGAAATGCTGAAGACATGCAGTTCCTCAGAGACCAAACTATTAAGAATAGTTTAAGTAGAAAATGAATCAATTGGTCTATTTCTACATCTCTGATTGCTCAGTTAAGCTACAAGTTTTTACTACTGCTGTTTTCTGTCCAGGGTGCACTGGGATTAATGGTGGGTTAGAAGCTGGAGAGGCAGAGCAGAAAGAGTAAGTAAACATACAGACCATGGAAAGGGGCCACATTTCCTTATGAGAAAAGAGATTGCCATCAACCAACCCTTCCTTCAGCAGATTTGGGTTAAGGTGGGAGATCACAGTTTGTTGATAGCTGGTGGCAATGGAACTGCTGGATTTTGGCCACCCTGAACACTGATCTGCCATCCTGTGCCACTCCAGCCTTTGGTGTTTCCTTTCAGTGCTTCTTCTCCCCTACCAGCCCAGCAGGCCAGTCAGAAAGCCACAGGCAAGGGTCTCCCTTGGACTTGCTTATCAAAGAGACATTCCCACAGTAGGGTCATCATTGAATGAAACCTTCTCTCAATTTTGTGCAGCTTATGGGCACAACTCAGTCGAATTGCACCAACAGCCTTTTACTGCTAGGCAAGATAATTCTTGTCTGGAACGTGAATTTCTGTTAAAAATGTTTTACATTATCTTCAGGAGTCCCTGAAAGGCACCACTTGGCACAGAAACTACAGATGATTATTTATCCAGCCCTAACCTAGGCCTTGCTCTCACTCTACAAAATGGACTGATTGGCCATTTTACACTAACATGAAATTGCAACCACAGTTTCATCATCATTTAGCAATTAAACCATTAAATCAATCCCCTTTCAATTTTTGTCTCGTCAGCTTCAGAGCCTTTTAGCAAACCTGGATGCATATTTCACGAAGTGTTGAAGTCTGAAAGGAAAAGGATGAGTGAATGCACTTTGAAAAATAAATTAAAAGTACAGTTCTCAGAGGAAGAGCTAATTAGTATAGGAAACCGCACTTCTGCAGGTTATGTGGTTGACATCATTCTTCTTACCAAAACACATACCCACTGAAAAGAAGACTGCTGAAGAAATGGCACTCTGATGCTGAGATGTTGCCCCCATAGTGCACAACACATAAAGCTTTATAATAATGTTTGCCCTCATCTATAAATTATTACACAAAGAAACTTAAAACATTTAGCAGTGAAAGAATTTCTGGACCAAGCAAAGGAATTAGCAATTTAGAGGAAGAATACCAAAACCTGTTGCTGCTTCTCAGTATCTTCCTCTTGCCTTGTGAGCAAGTGACATTGGACCAGGCCCAAAAGAACTCTACCACTCTTACACACAAAAGGAATTTTCATACTGGTGTGGACTGAAGCAGTCAGACAGGCCATCCAAGCACACAGGGGATTTTGGTTCTGTCTCCTCTGCTCAGGGATGCAAAGTCCTGAGATGTTTCAAAGTATTTGGCTTTGCAGGCATACCACCCTTACTTGCACAGAAGCTGGTGCAGAGCCAGGACTGAATCCTACCTTTCCTAGGGCTGTAAGCCCTACTTCATAGCAAAAAAAACCCTTAAAAATTAGAGAAGGTTGGGAGGTGGCTAACTTGCCTGGGTCCTCTGTTTGCCTGAAATGGGTTGTCAGGTGGAGAGAGAGAGATGAGTAGTATGCACCTGTAAAGTTAAAAAAGAAGAGGCACAGAAAGATTCACTGACTCAGAACTGACCAAATTTGACCAATTTCAGCTAGAAAGGTTCATTTGTCTTATAATAAGGAGAGATTGATGTTGGCACAAGCTACAGAGGGATATGGACTTACCACAAGAGGATGACAAAATCAAAGAAATCTCTCTCCAAAAGATGCACTGTGGGCCAAATCAAGGTTACAGACCTGCTGCAAGGACCCCTGAACAAGTTTCTACACCACACGTGCCACAAGAGATTCAACTACATAATGTTAACAGACCCAGTGGCCTTAAATCCTATGAAGCTACACCACCACCACCTTCAGCTCACACACTCATGAATCTGCTCTTTTTTTTAAATAATAAGGACTAGCAAATACTATAATCTTGTGCTTTTTCCCAACCAATTGTTTTACACCACCAGCACTGAAATTATAACTCATGAAACAGCAGAAAAACTCAGAAATAGCATGTCTAGAATGTCAGTGATTTGCAATCAACATATTTGAACAGCAGGGTGTTGCCCAACTTTCTTCCATAATATCATTTTGATTCCTTATGTATTTACTGTAATACAGGGAAAAAAACCACTTCTCAGTTTTAAAACTCTGCAGAGCAAAGGAGGAAGGATATTTGCCAAGTAATATCTTCAGTCACAGCATTGTGTGTGAAAAAAATTGTTTGCACCCTATTTTCTCTCACTGCTGCTTTATTTTTGAACAAACAAAAGCTGAACAAAAAAGAAGGGGACAATCTGTTTTTTAAAGGCAGTAATCAAGATTTTGCTAACTTAGGTCATTCCCAGTTCAAAAAAACACAGGACACCTATGGCATTAGCCCCATTTTGGGTCTTGGTTGCTTGCTTTTCCCTTGATCAATGGGGACTCTATGTAGTCTTCCAGCAGAGTCAGAAGCACCAGGGTACTCATTTGGGAAAAGCTCCCCTCCTACAAAAAAGCTCAACATAGATTCTGGCTTCTGACAAAGACCCTCTGCAACACCTGGAGAGATGCACAGGGACTTCTGCATATCCAGCTTCAGAAAGGTCAGCCTCTGCAACCAGCAGTGCTGAAAAACACCCCAGGTTAGCACTGGAGGAGATAGCCCTGCAAGCAAAATACCTCTCCGTAGTTCTGTGCTCAAAAGGAGCAGAGACAGAGAAGCCCAAAAGGTTTACCTGGGCTAGTGGCAACAAACAAAATCGCTTTGCAAACACCGAGGAAGGGCTGCTTAAGATTCCCTGCTTTTTCCTCAACACTTTCACAGCAAAAGCCTTTTACAAATATTACACAGGCAGCATCATAACCAAATCCCCTGAGGGCTAAAGACATTTGCCAGGTCAATACACTTACACAGCTCTGAGAAACAGGCTCTGCCAGACTTACTGTGACTCCATAGGACACAGTAGCTCCTGCCTATCTGTGCTGTCTGTCCACATTGAGACCACCTCTCTGACTTAAATATACCAGACTCTGAAGAAGCAGTGTTTTGAAATTGAATATACAGGGCTCGGGAAGCTGCACTTACAGCCTGAGTAATGGGCATGGATATTCAATTATCATTAAAATTAATAAGTAGGACAACAACCAAATCCCTGGATGGGTTTTGATTATCTCAGTCTGGGTATTTATCAGAATTACTCTGACACACTGAGTCACTGGGCTCTGGCTGACAGGAACAAGTTGCTCCTTAGCCCACCAGAGTTTCCTTTGCACTGGAAGCATCAGGACATCCAATGCCAGGAAGAGACAACTATCACACAAGAAATGGGATGGGTATCTGAAACTGCACAAAAAGCTTTGACTTGGTCTGAAATCCATTCCCAAGTGAACTATTCGTTTTGTTCCTGTTCAGCAGCTGTCCTCTGCTTCACTATAATTCTGCAGAGTGACAGCCAGTCACTGCTTTTGCAAGAAAGCATCAACCTCCTTCCAGTCACCTACCCAACAACATACCAGTGATCACAACTCATTTATTTCCTGATCATGTGACAAGACAACTCTAGTGATGGACATTAACCAGCAATTATTTTCTATAACTTCATCACTTTAAAGTTGATTTTGCCTTTACTAGAGTGAAAATCAAGGCTTTGCCCAAGTACTGTATTAAACAATATCAATAATTTTAAGAATTCAAAATTAACTCCAGAACTGGCAGAGATATTAAAAGTATATGTGTTGCCACTGAAGTTAACTACACAGAAACATTTAGTTGTTCAATCTGTCATCAAAATAAAGCAAACAGCAAACCAGACAGAGATTGTGTAATGAAGTAATTTTATCTCACAGGATCATACTTGTGGTTATGACTTTAATTGTGTAGTCTAGAAGGATTTGTGACAAACTGAATGATCTCGCATTATTGTAATGATTTGTAATCACAACACTAGCTAGGATTTATGGGCTCACTTTACATTTCCACTGCAATCAACCAAAAAATTCAGTACATGCCCTACAGTTCTAACCACTCACAATAATGTCTTGCAAGGAGCCCAAAGAGCCCTCCAGTTTGGAGCTTTGAAACCAAGGCAAAGCTCTCAGGTCTCAATCTTTCAATTTCTGAAGCAAATCAAGCTAAAAAAAACCAAACCTCAACACCCCCAAGGCTTCTGAACAGAAGACCAAAGGTCATATTTTTGCTATCCTTTACTGTTGACTGAACTGGGAGCAAGTGATGCTGAGGAGACACCACACGGAGCACAAGTTATTTTGATGACCTTCAGCTTTAAGTGACAAACTTTAAGAAGGACCTCCAGGTTCCACCAGGAAACCAGGAGAATCACATCAGTGCTGTACCTGGAGTCTGTAGGCTGAATATGCTAAAACAACCCCCCGCCCTTGTCCCACCCCCACCACCCAAAATTAAAATATGAGGTCCCAATGAAAAAGGCTGCCAACACAAACAGAAGGTGCTAGTTTTTCAGAACAGCTGGAGGAAAAAAAATCTCTTAAATCCTCCTTTTCAGAAACAATTTCCCCCCCACACTTGATATCTGTTGAGTACAGTTAGGTCGTGGGGTTATCATCCCTGGAGTGGCATCTGTGCATCACAGAAAAACTCAAACACCTTAAAAAAATCAATTAATTCTAAAGAGGACTTCCAATAAATAAATATTTTAAGAAGTCCTGTCATCACCTTCTCTCCCACCCTGTCCTCACTCACCAGTTCTTGGTCTAGCTCACAGCCTGAAAGAGGCAGGGGAGGGGCTGACTTGCACAAGAGGAACACCAAGAAGCTCTTTCTCACAACCAAGACAAAACTGAAAATGGATTAATGATAAAGACATCTCAAATCATAGCAAGAAATACCCAGCACCATCTTCTCCTGAGAACTGCATATTCTGTACCACATTCAGTACTGTCAATATTAGGGGAAGAATCATTGCGGCATTATAGGAAGACCTCTGAAGACAAGGATCAGGTCACTTGTCCCAAAATATTTTTGCTGAAGTCAAATGCGAATTTCTGCAGCGTGAAAGTTCAGTCCTCCCTCCACTTCAGAGGCAGAAGTTCTGATCTTTGCAAGAAAGCATCCCAAAGAGAGCAATTATCCACAGAAAACACACATCATTACACACTTCTGGTTTATCTTATTGCAGCACCAGTAACAGATCTACAGGACACCATATGCTTCAATATACAGGCAGTTCACATCCATGGAAAACAGTAAGATACAGGCTTTAGTAATGAAGAACAATTCCTACCAATTTAAATGCATCTACTTGTTTTGACATGGTTTTTTGATTTTGATTTTTTTGACTCTTCATTTTGTAAAGTCAAGAATTAAATATAATCAAAGGAGTGGCCTGGCACTTGCTTGAGTAATGATCACAAAGAGAAATAAGTAAGAATACATAAGCTAAATGCTTATCAAAGCATTTTGGCAAGAATCAAGTATTTAATAATACTTTCCTTCTTGGAAAGTAGCAAAAGGAAGGAAATAAAGGACTGTGTGGGCTGTTTCAGCCCAATCTGACAGATCCAGACTTTAGAAAGGCATCAGCAATCTCTACTCCTTGCCACCACCACCCTTCTCTGAACTGTCCCAGGGATGCCCAGCCCAGCAGGCAATTTTATCTCCTCCTCCATCACACCATGTCACACAGTCCCTACTCCTCGGAGGAGCCTGCATTCCTACCAACCCCAGGGCGAGATCCTGCCTCCTCCCTGCAGGTAACTGGAAACTTGTCCGTGGATTATTCCTTACCAAGACCACAAAGATCATACAGGGGTAGGTGAGGATCAAACTAACATGCAAGTTGTTATTCACTCTTAACTATAAATCACTACTACAACACAGATGTGCCTCCAGTAAACCACCCTGAAACAGATTTAAGACTCAGTGATGTCCCATTACATGTGGAAGAAATAATTGCTCTCTACCCTGAATGCTCACAACTCCCCTCAGGATGGGAGAGTCTTTATTTCTTTGAGACAATTTGGATAGGTTTTTTTCCACCCCCAAATCCTCTGTCCTGGCAGAGGAAGCAGCAGCCCAGCCATGTTCTGCAATTCTTTTCTACTCCCTGTTCATCCCATGGGGTGCAGACCATCAATCAGAGAGGCCTGACAGCATACAATATCCCAGTGGTATCGCAGAGATGACTGATAGCCAGCTGTCACCCACATTCTCCTCAACACTGCTTCATCACTCATGTTGAAGAGCCTAAGGCTGATGAGAAGAGCTACCACTTTTCTTTGGAGAAGAGTTAGCACAAAAGCCTCCAAAGCATGGATTTGCATCCATGTGTACTGCTCATACTTAATCTCCAATCTGTTTTGCTACAGTATTTTCAGTATTAACCCAACAGACCTCATGGTTACTGTTTCAGTCACACACAGTAAATCATAGAGTTCAGTATGCTTTTTCCCTCAAAATGAAGATGTCTGAAGATAAATTAAGACCATCAAACCAAAACATACTGAGGCAAGAAGAGCTTCCAAATAAAACATTGGCATTTTATTTCAATAGCCAAGAACCCAGTCCCACCTTCCCCTTTTGTATGTGCATGCAGCCTTCAGCAACTGAAAAACACCCTGTTTTTCTGAGCAGGACAAGCAAAGAGAAGATCCTGAATGATTCCCATGAATAACTTGAAAAATGGATGAAAGTTTGTCCTAACAATCCTAGATGTTCAGCTGCTGAACTGTTTCTTAATAGTAGAATAACCACGTATCAGGACTTTGCAATAAAACAACAGTCAATCAGAAAGCTCTCCTTTCAGGTTTCAAGCTAAGTGAAGGGTCTTCAAATAAGCCCTCTAATTTTTATTGTCTTCATTCACTGTGTATATACAAGGCAAAGGCTTGCCATGAAGACAAAATAGCAGCTTCCAGCCTAACAGTATTTTCAGGAATTTTGCATTTAAAGTGTTCTCCTTTTGGACACACCTACCATGTGTTTACCTTTTTGAAGCTAGCATTCATTTTTTTTCATGGTTTTTTGAACTGACTTTTCTGAATGAGTAACATAAAAAAAATTTTTAAAAAATCAAAAAGGACTGCATTCTTGGGTTTAGTTACCAAAAAAAAAGCCATTAACCTGAGGAAGAATATATGCTGTCAAATGGGGCCAGTGCATTTGAAGTCTTATAAAAGGATTATGCAGTTAAGTGATAAGTAACCCACTGATACATATATTTAGCACATGAAAGAGTAAGAAATATACTTCAGAATTCATAAATATAAGCTATAAAACCCTAATGCATGTTTTATAAACCCTGGGCTGTTGCATATGGATTCTGTAATGGTAATATTTTAATCTGTATAGTTTCAGATTTTCCATGACAGCACTACATTATTACATTTTAATTGTATGGTTACTAACTGTTGGATACCAATATTTCTGAAATTGGCACAGAAGTAACAAAGAAAACAATGGTTTTAGAAGATAAAGCTCTTCAAAGCTCTTTTATCCCCCAATGTAATTCCTAGACACTAGAGAAAAAAGAGACATTTTAGCATGAAAGGAGATTATTGTTTGCCCAATGAGCCTGTGTGGAGGAACCTAATGCTGACAACAGTATTTACAAAATCATATACTGAAGGATCAACCTTTATTTTTTCCTGTGGTAGAATATATTATTCCAGTAATACAGTTCTAGCCAAGATAAAGATTTGCTTTATTCTTAATCTCACTAGTATTAATTTATTTTATAGTACTTTAGAGTACTCTAGGCATTTTAGATCTTGTTTAATAAGACCTACACCAGATGCTGCTCCAAAATAAATGCTTATTTATGTCAACAGCACATGAACCAAAGGGCAGCCAGCTGAGAGGACAGGACAACAAGAGCAGTCTCAAATGCAGTGAAAAGATTACAATTCAGATAGGAAAGCAGATATGAGAAGGGACATGAATGAAATGGTAAGGCTATACAATGAGAACTCTTGTCTAGCATAGGGGACTCTGGTTTAAAATACTACTGCAGCTAGTATGTTGCAGGTATCAAGTGGATCTTAAATGCAGGTTGCTGAATGAGTAACTAACCTGATTTTAGTCAGGTCAAGATTAAATAAAGAAAACAAACAAAAATGGAAAAAGAAAAAAAAAAAAGAAGGAAAAAACACCACACTAAATTTCAGAGGGAAACAGAAATAGATCTCACCCTAGACAGAGACAGGACAAGCTTTCAGGCAGAAGGGCTTCAGACTTAGGGCTGCAACAGATTAGAAGAGATCACCTGGTGGGTTCCTCCAGAAGACGTGAACTCTGCTTAAACAGAGCAGCAGAGAGAGTCTGACCTGCTGTCAGAGACCTCCTGGGACAGAAATCCCACATCTGCCCCACAGACGAACCAGTAGAAGCCACCTTCCATCAAATCTAACCTGAACCAGTTTAGATGAAACCTGGATGAAACCTTTCAAACCTGGATGAAAGCTTTTTTCTTTCCTCCCTGATGGCTGTGGGCCAGTCCAATACTCTGTGCTACACCCAACTCCATCAGCCTTCTCACACAAGATGCATCTCCCCATTGCAAAGCAGATCTCTTTACATTAGGATTGGTATAATCGAGCTTTGTGAAACAAATGCAGCTCTACGAGCACAATGCAGCGGGGAAATCCACTAATTTGGACAGTAGTCTGCTGCCCAAATTCACCTCTCATGGCAATGCCCTACTCCCTTCAACTCCAGCATCTTCATTCTCACTCTGGGGCTTTCAGATTTGGGAACATGAAGTCAGCTCTGCTTGAAAACACAGTTTAGTTAATTACCACAAGGATCTCATACAACTGCTTTATTAACTTCTGGTATCTTTTGAGACCCATAGCTCAAGTTCTTTTCCGGGAATTATGCTATACACATCAAGCATGCATGATTCTGACACACTAAGCAGGCAGCATAACCAAAAGAAAACACATCATCATGGCCCCATGGGATGAGTAAAAATGACCATAGACATGAAGGACCAGAAAGAGAATCACAGATGACAGAACTGTACATATATACAGATACTGCATACTACCTTAATAAATCCTAGGGGGGGAAAAAAAATACCCGTGTGTTTCAACTCTTGAGCTCAACAGCATCCCACACATTGTTCATGCAAAATTCCTTTATTCTATATAAAGCATATATAGCAGTATATATGTATATATGTAAGTATGTAGCAGAAAACATTAAGCACTACTGCTTGGGTTTGGATTACTCAGTTTACTTTGAACCCTTGGACGTGCAGTATTGTTTCTTACTAAACCATGCATGTACAAAAATGTGTACATATAATAACAGCAGCCAAATTACAGGCTTTTAGGGTGGCATTAACATTTTTTTCGGCTACTCAGTATTACTTATTTCCATCATGCTTCCTGCTAATGTATAAACTGCATTGTTGAATGTTAGTGCATGTGTTGGTTTTGGCTGGGATAGAGTTAATTTTCTTCATGGTAGCTGGCGTGGGCTATGTTTTGGATTTGGGCTGGAAACAGTGTTGATAACTCAGGGATGTTTTCCTTACTGCTGAGGATACACAGAGTCAAGGCCTTTTCAGGCTCTTACACCACCCCACCAGTGGGAAGGCTGAGGGTGCACAAGGAGTTAGGAGGGGACAGGGCCAGGACAACTAATCCCAGCTGACCCAAGGGATATCCCACACCACATGGCACATGGAGCACACAGAGCTGGGGAGAAGGA
This sequence comes from Drymodes brunneopygia, assembly GCA_013400955.1. NCBI lineage: Eukaryota > Metazoa > Chordata > Aves > Passeriformes > Petroicidae > Drymodes > Drymodes brunneopygia. Next base: position 661,925 of record VZTZ01035714.1, on the reverse strand, counting down.
GGAAGGGAGCATTTGTGTTCCCAAGTAACAGCTATGTGTGATGGAGCCCTGCTTTCCTGGAGATGACTGAACACCTGCTGGCCCACGGGAAGGGGGGAAGGAATTCCTTGTTTTGTTTGCTTTTGCACATTGCTTTTGCTTTACTGATTAAACTGTCTTTATCTCAGCCCATGGGTTAGCCCACTTTTACCCTTCTCCCACTGGGGAGAGGGGCATGAATGAGCAGCTGTGTGGAACTTAGCTGCTGGCTGGGGTTAAACCACACAGCAGATCCGTCTGATTCCTTTCCTACACCAGTCACAGACAAGCAGCAGCATTTGCAGGAAAAAAAACCCCACAGGCTGCCAAAAGTACTGCCCTGAAAATGCCAATTATTATCATAACTACATGACACAGCTCAGTGGTGTCAAGAATACTCCTTCTCCTTTCACTACCCCCTAGCCCTCCCCCTTTATTTTATTTCTATCCCTGAGGGCAAACACTGCCTCCAATCCAGGATTTCTGTGTTAGATCTCTATCTGAACTAGGATTGACAGAGAGCAACAAGAATCTGTTCCCAAATCATGCTGAGTAATCTAAAACTGCTGTTATTTTTAACTTTAAAGAAGCACCCTAGGGTACCTGTCCTCAAAAAAATGAGCCAGAAATGCTGCCTGGAAAAAAAAAAAAACCCTAAGCAAACTGAACACCCCCCCAAACCAAACAAACAGAAAATCAAGCCCACCAATATCCTACATAAATGAAAAGCAACTTGCAGAATCAATGTAGCTGCATTTATCACCCAACTTTCAGTATTTGGCCTTGCTAACCACCGAAAGGAGGGGCAATTGCTTTCCTTCTTGCTGTTCACATTGCAAGGAATCATCTACCTCCCTTACAATTCTTTATTCATTGCAGAAAATGAACATCTCCACAGGATCAGGTTCTTCAGTACATGTTTATTTTTCAGCCTGAGCCTAAAAAAAAAACCATAACATGGAGCTGTGCAATGAGCCACAACACAGAGCCAATACCCCAAGGACCACAGAGACTTTCCTGTTCTGTGCTACAGGAAGTTCAGGGAAATCAGTGGGAGGTGGAGAAGATGGAAGAGAACCCTTTATACAAAAGCAAAGCAGGTGTGTAGCACTCTGATTTGGACAGAAAAAGTTTAATTCTAATCTGTACAGAAAGAAGGTTTAAAGTAACAGTGAAAGGAGGGAGGATCTGAAACAAGCAAATCAGCCCTATAATAGCCACTGAAACAAAAATCAGGCATAACTGATGAATAAATCAAGCCAGCTGAAGAAAGATTTTATTTTCATCAGCAATTATCTGGATATTGTTAAAAGTTACATGGTTTTCACTTGGCCAGACCAAGGGAAATTGAACAGCATGGGCTTACAGGATACTCTGTAGCTTCTGCCCCTGCAATGGCTTTGCAGAGAGCTGAAATGCACAGCACAGCCTCCGGCCAAACCAAGGGAGGAAGAGGAGGCAATGCAGGCTACAGACACTGCCTGACCTCGCCTGACTATTTCTGTCACAGCACTTACTGTTGTTCTACCTCTGCGAGCCTCCATGTGATAAAAATGTATGTTTAGCACAGAGTACAGGCAATTTCTACAAGTCAGAGCTGTCCACTGTCACAGCCATACACAATGCACACATAAACCTCTGATGTGCCCACTTTGGGCAATCCTAAGCAATGCCCCAGGAATCACTCCAGAGGTAAAATATTTTGCAGATCTGATGTACAAGCCTTTAATAGAAAACCTGACTGGTTTTGTTCATGTGCTTGGAGGGCTTCCTACTACACCAGAGAGACCAGACTTCCCTGACATAGCCTCTGGTAGTTGCAGTAACCTCCTTCAAGTTAAAACAAACTTACATGAGCTGCAAAACAAAGTCAAAATTGTCCCTTTGGCATGTAATAACAGGATCAATTCCTAACCCGAGTGTGAAAAGGGCAGCATTTTCCATGCTGACCATGCTCTTTTGGCAGGGAAGAGCCCCTTTACTGAGTTCTATAGCCATGAGGACCTCACAGGAAGTTTGCTGATGCTTTAACAGACAAAATCCAAGTTTAAGAGCTGACTGCACAACTGCTGCAAGGCTGCTGAACCCACACAGGGCAGCCAGGAAGCCACACTACTGCAATTTATTTATCCTTCAGGGAAAAGCAGCAGAAGTAAGAAAGCACTTTTTACTGCTCAACAGCTGGTTCTTCACACCAGGAGGCATTGTTTCAAAACCCTACTTGGCCATGGCATATTTCAGTCATCTCATTCCCATGCATCCCTCAAAACTGCACATGAAGGAAGAGGGAGATTTTTCTTACCTTCTACGTGCATGGGGAATATGAAGGCCAACCAGGCTGCAAGGATAATGGCCACCACCCATATCAGTACCAAATAAGTGCCTTGCCAGACAAAGCTCTTCAGAGGACATCCTTGGCTGAAGTGCTCCTCTCCCTTCCCACAAAACCCACTACTCACAAGATGAGCCAGCACACACTGCTCAGCAGTGGATCGCGGTCTGATCTTGTGGGGACTCAAGCAGCTGCAGTGTTTTTTCATTTGAGATGACAAGCATGAAGCAGGCCTGCCTTTAAGCCTGATCTGTTTCCAGGCTGAAGAGTCAGTCTCCTTCCCATACAATGCTGCTTTCATTTCCCATTTTCCCATTGTGTTCAGCAAAAATGAGGCTGGAAAGAGACTAAACAAGCACTAAACAAGCTGGACCTTTCTGGAGCATGGAATGTCTTAAAGATTCAATACACAAAAATTAACATGGCACACAGCTGTACTAGAAGTTTAGACTATGATATCTACAAAGGATCTGCCAAAAGCAAGTTCATTTGCCTTGCCTGGACCTCTTATCCCAATTGTCTTGGTAGGGGCTTTTTGTGGGGTTTTGTTTGTTTGCTTTAAACATGGAAACCTATTTTCAAAACCTACCAGCTGAGCCTTTGTGATATGAAGGTAATTTCTCCCAGGCACACTCATACAATGCCAAAGACTAAACACTTGCTCTCTTGAACAGCAACTGTGCCCCAGTACATTCTCCTACTTCTAGCAGTTGTGGTTCTAAGAAAAGTATTCAAGTTCCCTTAAAATTCGTAATAAAAATCAAGTGGAGAAGCAGCAACACTGGAGGAGTACCAATGTGTCTTCAGTTGGAATGTACCACCATTGAAAATGACTACACTCCACATGACACTGTTCACAGCAATAATAAAGCACCATGCATCAAAAAGCTTACTTCAGAACATGGCTTGTATCTACACACTCTGGTGTTGCAAAATGTGACACATGATGACATTTTTGCACCTTTCCTTGACTGGGGGACTGTGCAGACAGCTACAGGGACCTTGAAAATTTTCCATAGGAGAATATCCTTAGAAAACAATTCATATGAGAATGCCTCAAAACACATGAAAATGCCTGTCTCTGTGTCAATTAAAGCTCCCTCCTTTTCCAAATTCAAATCCTGAAGTGAGAGTTTAAATATTTATACTAGGTAGATCTTGCAAAAAAATTAAGCAAAGAGTGTGTAATTGCAGCATAGCTGATTGCAGAGCAGTTAGAGAAGTAACTCTGGGAAGACCTTTTTCAGTGCTTATAAAATATTGCAAATATATTAGTAAAAAAACAAAAGACAGTTGGACTAGCCTCCTGGATTTTTATGATGTCCCATGGAAACAAAGAAGATTAAGATGAGATTTCTGGAAGTTTGAAAACCAACTGCCTAAATCACTTTTAAATAAAAATCAGAAGTTAATTAAAGGAGAAAAACTCTCTCCCTATTGAGTCAGTAACCTTTAATTTGGCATTCCTGAGTGTACTTCCACGTGCTCTTTGGAAACTGAGCTTGTAAATATAGAAAGGTTTCCTTAAATAATGAAAAGATACAGCTGCAGCTTATGTATAGGATGGTTAGCTTTTGATTTACTCATCTATACATACAAACTCAAGTATTCTGAACTTCTCAACCCTATCTGCTTTTCTACTGATATTCTTTTAAGGGTATTGGGATACACCAGAACTGTGCTTTATACCACAGAAAAAATACCAGGAGATGTAAAGAAAAATAAAAATCCTTGAACTAGATATTGGGATCCTTATGGTGCACCACGGCACCAAAATATTGCTCTGCCAGCATATCTGGCACTGGTTATTCTGATGTCCACACAAGCAAGAGAAGTCAGTTTTGTTCTCAACTTTAAATCAATAGGCAAAAAAAAAAGTTATAGACTAACTGTAACAGGATTAGACCTTGGACTGAATTTTAAATAAAAATCAGATCCCTTTGTAGCTTTCACATCCCTGCTGTAACCAGTGCTTGTAAACATGTAGCTTGTCTGAGTGAGGCTACCATTTCTATAACCTTTCATTCACACAGAATATACAGGAAGTCAGATTTTAATTTACTGTCATATATCTATCTCTGTATATATATATGTATTTTTTTCAAGGTTGGCTGAATTTTACAGAAACACCACCTTTATAACATTCCAACTGGAGTCCAAGGCAATTATGCAGTCTGTTTCATCTGGTGACTAAAACTCTGGAATAACACATTCCTGAGACTTGCTCTGTTGGAGGGCTCAGTCGTGCAGCATTTCTAACTTAGGATGCTTTCTCACCTCACACAGTGCTCATGGCTTTCAGGAACTGACAGGAATACCCAGCATGGTGCAGAAATCAACCTTTCAAGACTGCACCAAATCTCTGTCACAGCACAGAACTGCAAATGCCCCAAACCAAAGACCAAAAATCACAGCCAAGACTGCTCACATGATGCAGTCAGGTCAAGCAGACACACTGGAGGGTATTGATGCACCTAAACTCCACCATTTATTTCAAGTATAAAATTAGGAGGCCAGGTTCTTTCAGCTACAGAATCACAAGAATGGGTCAGGTTGGAAGGGACCACAGAGGGCTCTTCTCGTCCAATCTCCCTACACAAGCAGGGCCATCCCACAGCACATGGCACAGGATTGTGTCCAGAGGATTCTAGAATATCTTCAGTGAGGGAGACTCCACAACCTTTCTGGGCAACCTGTTACCCACACCATCACCCATGGTCTCCCACACAATCACCATGTTCTTCCTCATGCTCAGGTGGAACTCCCTGTGCATCCGTTTCTGCCCACTGTCTCTTGTTCTGTTGCTCAGTACTACTGAGCAGAGCCTGGCTCCCAACCTCTTGGCACCCTCCCTTCACTTACAGACATTGCTGTTCCAGTTGTGTCTTCTTGAGGCTGAACACTTCTTAATATAGGTAATGGTAAAGGGACAGAGGCTCTTCAAGGTTCTTAGAACTCAGCTCCTGTTCCAGTGTTATCAGGTCCCATAACTTTACCATGAATATGAGAGGTATTTGTGAGCAGCCTTGTTCATTTAAAGCTAACAGTCATGTTCCAGATCTTGCTTTTCAGAAGCTAACTTCCAAAAAATTGTGTTCCACATTTACCGCAAAGGCTCAAGAAAAAAACCCAAGAATTTATAATTCAAGAGAAATTTAAATAACCTCATGGATTTTCTTGGTGAGGGGGTAGGACTGAGGAGGCTGACTCATGATTATTTTTTTAATATTTGTGGCTGGCTCTGCTGCATAAATAAATCAATTCCCTAGCCACACAGCTCCATTTCTTCAGTCACAGCTTGTTGTTTTATTTATTTTTTTCCCTCCACTGCCGACAAATCACTCTAGAGAGTTTTTAAACCCAGCAGTCTACTTTCCGAATGGAAACAATTAGTATAATCTGTGAGAGAGAAAGCAAACGACAGAGACTTACCCCATTTTTTGGGTAGGCTATCCATCCCAGATCCCCCATTACTGTACGCGAGTCCAGTAAATTCACTGAAAATAAAAGAAGAAAAAACTGTTAAAGACAATGGACGAATTACAAACTTCAGCAAATATTTCAAGGTATGGGTGGCTCTGGTAAACAGATTGTTTATAATTAACTGAGGAAGCTGGATTTCTGTAAAGCAGAGTAACAATGCAGTAACTCCTCTAACAATGAGGTCATACAATGAAAACAATTCTATGTATGCATTAGCTTATCCCTTTGAGATCTGCCGCAGAAACCAAGCTGCAAATGCACTGAACTTCTGTAAAATCCAGATCCTTTACATTCTTAGGACCTGATCTTTTTGGGGAATAAGTACATCATGCACACTGTGTGTTTATGTGTATACATAAGACATACACTCACAAACATCTATGCTTGTTTATACACACATTTCTTCTAAGGTGGCATGTATTTTTGGCATAATAAGGCCCTTAGGACAAAAACAGAACAAGAATTTAATTTTCAAAGTATTATATGTGCAAGTATTACTCTAATCAGGAATCTAGTATTTTCTCCCTCTTCCGCATTTTTCTCTAAGTCTTTGACATAGTCATTATAAGCTATGCAAGGGATCTTTTTTCTTCTACACACAAAATTTCATGAGTAGTTTTAAGTCACACAAGCAACTAACAATTTACATTAAAAACCCAATAAACTATTTCCAATTTTGTACCATTTTTTTCCTCTCCTATTACCTGAAATACTGGGTAAAAAGTGGGAAGAGACTAAATTTACACAAATTTAACTGAGCTAAGGAAAACTGTAGCAGCTTCTGGTGTTGAGCTTTCACCTCCCACACCAGGGCTCTAAATCTCCAAGTCAGAAGCTTGTCTCTGAATCATCAACTACCATGCAAAATCTCAACCCAGGAGCACCTTTCATCTACCTTAATAGCACACTTTCTCTTCACCAGATTACAACACTCACTTCTCTCAGTATATTTGTCGGCATAAGACCTCACTTTTTGTATTCATGTCCTTCCTGAAAAGGAAACGATTTCCCTGGGTCTTCAATTCCTGACCTCCACCCTGTGCACTTTTTAAAAATCCCACTGGAAGTTTTGGCAATTGGACTTTCAAGACTTTCTAGCACATGATGATCTAGACCAAGAACAAGCTTGAAATAGGTCAGGAGGTTTTGTGCTCTTTCCTTTAGAATTGCACAGCACACAGGTTGCATGCACTGGTTTGAAGAAGGCAGCATCATAACTAACCCTCAGGGTTACACCATTTACAGAGGCACAGTAAGAAAATCCAAAAGTACACTATACTGCAAAGCTTGCTCTTTTAAAATATTAAGGAATATTTTAAAACAAACGAAGACTAAACAACTGATTCAGTTTGAAAAAACACCCGTAAGTTCTCTAAGTCAATTTGGTCTTTATCATTGTACTGCACTGAAGGCTGACTATTGTAGTCACACAAAACCAGGCCAAAAAACAAAAAATACAACCCAGAGTTCTCAGATCTGGCAAACACTTATCTTAAAAGCTATTTGTCTATCCAGGTATTTTCACATTGTACGCAAGTATTAATGCAGGACACTATCACAAGGCATACATGTTCTGCCTGGTCAAGTATATTTTTATGATGTTGAGCAAAAAACATTTGGTGGCTCAAGGTTTTCATTTCTGGATTGCTTTCTCCTGCCAAAAGAGGAAACAGTTGGAAGCTGCCAATGCTACTGAACTACAGGCCATGTGGTGGAAGCAATACTCAGAGACTACACTGGACTACATTCACAGTAAGTAAACATACAATTAGGTGGCTTTCCACCCCAGAGTCCATGCAAAATGAAAGTACTGCTATCACCTACCACTAGACATGACACCCAGTTATGCCCAGTCTTTCACCTTATTAAGTGTTCAGGTAAAATGGTCATTAATTACTCCTGCTCCAGATGAAGCCAAGCACTGTCATCCAAGTGCTCCTGAACTACATTCCATTTTCTTGATAAAAAGAATGACCCTAGAATATTCTTCAAAGTAAGACACATAAATAACACATCCCATATTATAACTGTATACTATTTTAAAAAGCAAGAGACAGCAGTTGAAGTTGCTAAAATGGAAGGTTTACTCAAATTCCTTCTATTACAATGGCTGTAATTAAACTGTGCAGAACAGTATATTCCTGTCGTTAAGTTGCAATAGATGCAAAACAACTATTGATCTACATTGTACAACTTAATTAAAAGTTGTCCTGGAGATGCTACTAATGAATGTAATTAGATGCTGTGTTTGATATCACAAGCTTCTTCATGACATGCTAATTAAGGAAAAACCAGAAAAAGTACTTTATTCGAACATCAGATCATAAAAAGAACATGATATAACTAAATATTGTATTATCTTTCTATCAATGACAATTTTTGAATTGCTGTTTTTAACTTCAAATTCAAAATAATTTTCTGCATATGAAAAGATAATACAGCCCATTCAACTCTAAGTCGTCAGTGGGAATTTTCCAACTAGTGAGTCAGCTAGCAGAGATGAATACTAAATCCTCAGCTAGAGAAGACTTAATTCCTCTCGTATCTTCTCACATTCTGCATAGAGCACAATAAATAGGATGGAATACACCTTTCGACAGGCACCATGCAGTAACTCAAAACACATGTGCCAGGAAGGCAATAGTGACAAGTGACTTGAAGCTGTCCCTGTGTCTGGGCTGCTGTGGAGACCATAGGGGCTCCCAGCACAGCTCAGACAGCTCTGAGGGGCTGTAAGGCACAGCACACACAGGCTGCCCCATAAGCATCTGCTCAGGGCTGCTCTCACAGTGTATCACCTGAAACACTGCACTGCATTGATCTGCTCTGATGAACATATTTAGCCAGTAACCTAAACCACCTCCAAGGACAGAGACATTTTGCTATGAGAAGCCCCAAAGTTCTATTATATAAACAGAAATCATCACTTGCTGCATCTAGATACAAGGTTGTCTGCATCTCCCCCATCAGCACGCTCTCCAGTCACTTCCAGTGTGTCTGTCCTTTACTTGTATCATTTCCAGGTCACTCCCCCACTCCAAAGCAGCCTCGAAACAGGGCCCCCAGCATCCCCCACTCCAAGGGGGGTGTCTCCTCCAACAGCCCAGGTGCAGGAGTTCCCCATGTCAGTGGTGCTACCCATACTTTGGGGATGCTCTCTCAGGCAGTGTTCCCACCCTGCACTGCCAGAGAGGTCACTGAACACACACTGGTCCCACTGCACGAGCCCAGACAGGCTCAGCACCACCTCTCTTCCCACCACCTTCCAGCCTGGCAGAACATTATTTTTGCTGAAATGGTTTTTATCAAAAAAATGATAACTGGCCAGGCTGGAAAAGAATCCGTGGGCAAACAACAGGTAAAACAGACACCTGTAACAGAGGAAAACGTGTTAGCAGAGACTTTTATAGAAGGGCTGCCACCATTCCAAACAAATACTTCCAACTTCACCATGCAGCTACATGAAAAGAGATAAAGCATTTTTGCACCTGAATAAAAAACTCTGAAATTGTGTTTCATTTGATCCACAGCAAGACATAGAAGGAGATCAGAGGTCTTCCTCAGAGAACAGAACCAGTTCTTCCCTATTCAACCTGTGATGACTGTCAGCATGTCCTTGGCTGTGGCTGTTTAATAACCAAGTAATCCAAACACTCAGGACACCAAAGGAGGTAATTCAGGAACACCTCCAGCTGTGTGTGCAAGGCTTCCATATTTCAAAAGGTGTAGTGCCAGCTCCTGTGTAGCTGGTGACTCCTGGACTGACCCCAGCACTGACAACTCCACGGGCACAACCCAGAGCTGTTCTCAGGAGTACTTGGGATACTGCAGAGCCAGCCTGCTGAAAAAAAAATCTCTTCAGATATTACTAGCCACTCTGCTTGACCCATAATGTTAAAAGGCTCCAAAATAACAGAACTCATTTATTCCCACTTCCTTTCTCCTCAGCATCAGCTAGCTTTATCTCAACAAAAAAGCAAGAAGCCGCAGACCCCATAAGCACACACTTAGCACCTGTATCTTTGCCAGTGAACCTGGAAGATAATATATGATATTTTTTGCTCATCTCCACCATCAGTGCATCCATCCCACAAGCCCTAATTATTTCTAATGCTCAGTCAAGGGGAACACAAAACCACACAGATCTATATCATCATTAACTTCCATGCCTTCAGGGTAGGATAAATGATGATTAAGTCTAAAGTCATACCACAGCCCTTTTTTTTCTTTTTTTTTTTTTTAATACAGAATAATAGCCTGGGGAGTTTGCACACACTCTTGTTCTCAGAGAGGCTGGTTACTACAGGTGAGCAATCAAGTTAGAGTAAAAACAGACGTGATCTAAACCTTTGCCCTGAACTCTAGCTGGTGAATTAATAGTGGTTTTTCACCTGGGAATCTCTGTCAGGAGCCTGGATATAGCTTTTTACTCAAATGTCCTAGTCATGTTCATACAGCTGGCATTTAGCAGCTTCACCATGGCTACACAGGGACTGTGGCTGGGAGGAGGCACATGAAATGCCAGGGCTGATGGCATTCAACATTGCCCTACACCAAAACGCCACAGCACAGCAGAGCTCCCCATCTGACACAGCCAACTAAAACTTGTAGCAGCAGTAGCTCACTCAGGAGAAAGCTGGACAGGCCTGGCACAATGGTACAACGCCTGAAGTAGAAGCCACCAATTCATGGATTGTTTTGATCACCACTGAAGTGAGATGGCTCCTCTGGATCTGTGCCAGAGCAGGATCATCTGGGGCATCTTTTTTTCTTCACTCCAATTTCAAATAGGAAAAAAAAAACCACAAACCTCCCCCCAATAGTCTAGAACACTGAGTACTTCTGATCCTACCAGCTACACATCCTCCTGCCATTTCAGCACCTAAAGATCTTTCAGAAAACCCTTCATTGCTTGCACCAGGGCAAAGTCTCTGTAGCCATACAAAAACTGATCTCTTCGCAGTTGCTGTGGTCTTTAAGTTGATTTCCAATAAATCATACACCAAAATAATCCTGCTCTTCAGCAGCACCATTTGCAAACTAAGGTTTACCAAAAGGCATCCCCTACCGAAGTATATCCTAACTAAGAGCTCTAGAACAGGCAAAATGGTCAGGATAGCAAAAGCTGATGTAATTTATATCATGAAGCTGTAAAGGCATAAGAATCTCTTTTTATTTTACTTCACTGAAATATACCTAAAACAGGAGGGAAAGAAAAGCCTCTTCGTCCCTAAAAACCAGCTCCCATCACAAAACAAGCAAGAGTAAAGAAACCTTCCTGAAAGCCTGCATAAATATTTACATCACATGATTTCTAAACTAGCACATTTCTAAACAATAACGCTTCAATAAAAATTTTTTGTTTCTAACACCTGAAGGAAAACTCTGCTTTAATAAACATGTTACAAATTGAACAGGAATCTGAATGTTATTTTGGGAAGCCTGAAGCTGAAGTCTGCTAAGAAAGAAGGTGTAGTCATGCTCCTACATGTCCCTCCAGGCCACTCCTGCAGCTCCTGGCCCCCTTTGCACACACTCCGCAGGACATGATGTATTTCCAACATTTTCATGGGTGGTCAAGGCAGCCCCAGCTCTGGCCCAACACTCACAGCTCTGGGAACAACCACATTTAAAGAACTTGTGAGAAAGCTCTCACAGGAGCAATTAAACCACTCACTGACAATGAAGCACAAGGTGAAATGCTCTGTTGGATGGGGGTTAAGGTGCAGGACAAGATGTGAGAGCAGTGCTTTGCATTTCATCAGAAGGTCTCCTGAACAGCATCACAGACTTTCCACCAAGCTTCACGCCTTTACTCTCCTCTTCCTCTCTACCCAAAGGAGGGGGCATAGCTGCCAACACATCATCATTAATGCAGCTGGTTTCTCCTTACAAGGCAGACATCCCCATCCTTCCTCCACAACTTCCATGGGTCACAGCACTACCAAGACACATGGACAGCAGAGGAATCTTCATTATCATCATTAGGCGTCAAAGTTTTCTTGCTTCATAGATCTTCACTGGTTTTACTGCAGTATGGCTCCCATTCATTTTCCAACACTTTTCCCTGTTGTGCCAAGTGTTTCTCTAAAAAGTATATATCCAAGGTACTCCAACAAGTGACAGTCAAAAATAACCCAAGAAAGCAAAAACAAATGAAAAAAAAAGACTCTTGAAAGAAATCAAGGTCACCAGGGAGCAGATGCCTTGAATTAATTAGCTATACTGAGTAGGGACAAAACACACAGAGGCAAGAATCTCTAAAATATTTCCATCAGTGGAAACAAGCTACATCAGAGTGCAAGCTGCAGCACAACCCATTATTTATAGCCCACTGGAGGAGGAAAGTATACACTAGTTAATGAACTTGCAAACTAATATTAACTGCAGATTTATACTTTATTATGTTGGCTTCATTCTGATCCAAGTTATCATGATTCCTTTTAATAGCAAGAGCCAAAACGCTTGAATCTGCATCACAGATTCATAGGTTTTTAAGGCCAGATGGACAACTGCAATCATAACATCAACTAGAGAATTTTATCCAGTAATTTCTGCATTACATCTGTAATTTGCTTGAACACACTGTTTACAAGGGAGTGATACTGCCCTTCGACAAAGTTCTTCAGGTTGGCTGCTTTTTTTTTCCCCACATGCATAGAACCAGGTGCAGCAACACGGAGTGAGACTCAAAGCTCACTTTGATAACCAACTCCCCTAAAACAACCAGAAAATTGCTGAAATTTTCCTTACAAAAATTTCCAGTCAGAACAAGAGGCAGTCATTTGTTCTTCCCACCACACATCACTTAAAGGAAGAAAGGGTTGCATTAGCCTGACACTAAAGCGCCTGGAAACTTAAAACTTCAGTAATGAGTTTTAAGTAACAGCTAAGAGTAATGCTTTTCTTTAATGATAAATACTCCTATTCCCACCAAAATCATAATTTAACTGAAAAGGGTTTATTCACTATGAAGAAAGCTGGGAAAATGCTTCCATTCTCACTCATAAAATTCACTGGAAACAACACTGTACCAACACAACAGCAGATTTCTGAGCTGGCTGCAGCACCAATTTTTTGGGTAGCCATCTGGGCAAGTATCACTTTACCACTAAGAAAGAAAAAGGAGCTTCCACTGAATGCAGCATACAATCAGCCTGCATGGAGAAACAAAATACCAGTGCTGTCCTGCAGAGCAGAGCCTCCAACCACTGTCAAGGCATCAGCAAGCCATTGAAGGAGGCAATTTCTTCAAGACCCTCCTTAAGGCCAGCACCTTACCAAGCACACACAGAGTTAAGCCCAATGTCAGCACCCCAAAAGCTTCTCAGTGCAAGCAAAACACCTGCTAGCAGAGCTGAGATGAAATCTCACCTTCTTCCCTAAATTAACAACTAAAAGCAATATGGTCTCTAAGGTGTCTGCTCCTAAAAGGTGTCCTAGAACACATGGAGATCAAATTTGTTATGCATGTAACTAAACTGAAGAAATTTGGCACAGATACATCCAGACCTGTCAAGGCTGTCAGCCTTCACCACCAGTGGACTTGCAAGACCTCACTGTCCACCACCAATAAAGCCTTCCTGTTGACAATAATGACTACTCTGCTGCCACTGGATTCATTCAAGCAGAAAATAAAAGGAACTGACATAATGCTTAGCAAGCATTTTGGAGAAAAAAATGTTTAAAATTATCTATTGGCTTTTCAGGGGGGTTGACTGTTTATCCCTTCTATTTTTGAGAGAAGGTGGAGGTTGCTAGTGGGAACAGCGCACTGTCAACACATTTTAGTAAGAAATTGCTTATGAGTATTAGTAAAGCAAAGATGGATAAACCAAAATGACTGCAGTTTTTAGAAATTATGTTACAAAGCAAGTATGCAGATAATTTCCCCAAACAGTTTCACTGGTTTGGGACATGTAAAACAGTTTAAGAAGTGATACAAGTCCACTCAGAAGCTCAAGAAATGCTCATTACTGATGCTGAATAATTAATTTCCTCTCAAGTATTTCTCTATCTCCTCTAGGAATTAAAGTTCTGACTGGTTGTTCTGATCTCTTCACATCAAGCAATCCAGGTCAGAGAACCCAGAAGTTAACACCTTGGCAAAACACTTCAATACTGCCCCCTGCACCAAAATGACACGAAAGCCTGCAAGCCCAGGGTTCTATCCCCTCTCCTACAGGTTCAACACCTGCTACACCATCACCCAAACCTAGCAGCTCTCAGCTTCTGTAGGGCACTGTTTGTTCTCCATGCAGACCCCCAAGGCACAGTTTACTGAACTGATGCTCAGGAGCTTGCCAGTGGAAGACAAGGGGCAGGAATAATTTTCTTCCTCAGGGATGCCAGATTAGCTCACAGGGATATTCCCAGATCTGCTGCCACAGTATATGCTGTATCCCCTTCTCCAGGAGGCATGTCTCATCCTTCCAGCCAGTGCTCACCTGAGCAGCTCTACTCGGTCAGAGTCCTCCTAACATACTTGCTGCACAGCTCAAATACCAGGGAAGAGGGTGTTTTCCGACCAACACCACCCCCGGTGAAACAGCACACGCTGAATGTTCCCATGGCAATTATTCTGGCCCAAAGCATCTTCAAGGCAAGGCAGAAGCAGGGAGGCTGTGCTCATACACACAGCCCAGGGCAGCCTGGAGCCCCCAGCACCCTTATCCACAGCAGGCATTTTGCTGCTGCACCTCTGCAAACAGGCACCCATCACCTGCCACACCCAGCAGCAGCCAGGTGCTGTGAGTCAGAGTGCTCACAATCTCCTCCTGACTGTCTGCTCTGGACCAGGTTCCTTGCAGGAGACAGGGATAATTGCTTTCCACCTCCAGGAGGATAAGCGTATTAAACCTTTGGAGAGGTTCAGATAATGCACTGACCAAAGCCATAGCAAATACCAAAACTGAGACTGTGAGAGATATAATAGGTCAAAGAGACAACTCAAAGGGTAACAAATCCCTAGAGAGAACTCAGCTACTGAAGGCCAGCGCTCAGATTTGCCAATACAGCTGGCCGTGAAAGCAACTGGGGCAGCAAATGCTTTCACCTGTCACCTCCATGTCCAGCTAGTCACAGAGCAGAGGGACAGGCACAACAAGAACACGAAGGACAATCCAGCTCTCTGTTCTGCCTGTGCCAAAAACCAGGCACATCTTAAGAATAAAATACATTTTCAAAGGAAAAAAGAACTCTCCACTAGCTTTTTAAATACACAGCAATTTTTCTAGCAGAGATCAAAGAAAATCATTTCAGTGAAGAGGAAGTTACAAAAAAATTGTTCATTCCAGTGCAATAGCTAACACAGTATTTCTGCAACATTCTCTGAGTAAAGAAAAATACCCAGTTCAAGTCCATCCTAGTTGAAATGAGGCCTCATCTCTCAGCAGCACTTAGGGTCACTGAGAAAGGTGCACTTGTGACAGATTTCAATTCTGTGTTTACATGTGTAACTATAAGAACAACGTATTTTTTAAGACCTTTCTAATGGACAGTAGTAGGTTAAGTATCTACTGAAGAGCTGAGTGAGTACTCTTTCCTCCACAGAAGCAAGCACTTGACTAAGAAATTCAGTGCTTCTACAAAGTGCCCAATTTGTGTGCATTTGGGGTTTCTATCATTTCACCTTTATTCCATATACAGATTTCAACTTATTTCTAAAGAAGTGAGAATATTTTTTTAAATTCCAAAAAAGAGGTGGCTTTTTTTAATTTTGGGGCAGTGCTTCATTTCCCTGACATCCCTGAGCAATGTTTAAAGCTCATCTCTACTCAAGTATATGCATACTTTCACACTCAGGAATGGACCACTAGAAACGTAGCTCCAAGTCAAAAAGACTGGGGGATCTAACAGACCCATGTCTGCTCAAGACCCTAAAGCCAGCAGAGCCCAAAACCATTACTCAGCTGAGCTAATCCAACTGGATTTTCCCAGGTCAAGGGCTCTGCGCTTGCTCAGCACATGCTGGACACCACGATTCCTGCAGAAGCAGCTTTGAAAACCTTGGAACAATAAAGCATAAAACCAGCAAGAAGAGAGTGCAGGGAACCACATCATAAGCTGTCTCACCTTTTCAATTTCCACCAGATTTTATGAAATCCTGCTCTCACCTCACCACCTGTGCCTCCCTCAAGCCTGCTGCAAAAAGTGCTGTATTTTTTAGTGCAATGAATAAAAAATTTCATCATGGGCAAGACTTTGTTTTCTTATTTAGCAGAAAGAGAATGGCAGACATGGAAATGTACTGCATACTAGAGCTGAAAAGTGAGTTAATGGTGGGAGAGGTAACAGTGAAGGGGGAAGAACCTGTCACCCAAGCCCACTAACTTCCCTTCCTCCCATGGTAGCTGCCAGTTTATCCCTCTGAATACTGATGTGCAAATAGCTGCTTTATAGATCAAACTATAGCATCAACATTTACCATATTATAAGCAGTCAGTTACTGTTTAAGATAGTTTGCCTGTTTTCTACCATTTATCACAATTTTTAAGATAAGCTTCGAAAGGAAACAGGCACTATCTTGGAGTCAATCTTTGCTATTGTTTATTTCCCTTTTTTTAAAACATGTGTCATTAGGCAGCAATGCTTTTAGCCCTACACTTAAAAGTGCTGAGTTTCAAATGTTGTTTTACTGTCAAAAGGATAGTAGTTCCATTTTAAAGCCATGACTGAGTCATTCTAAACCTCTTGAAAAGCCATAAATCACACATCAGGCAGATCCCAAAAAGACCATTAGACATGAGCTATCCTTCCTCATACCAGTAATTCCACTGCAGTAAATTTAAAAGTTAATGGGACTACTCCAGCGAGTAAAATAAACACATGGCACTGAAGCTACGCTCTGCTCTCATGGAAAGCACACAGGGAACTATCCCAATACACCAAATACAGAACTGATAACTCCTTAAAGCCTCCTTAAGGCATTGTGAGCACACTGAAGTGTGCCCAGACTTACCTGCTCTGCATACACAAGGCACATGCATGCCAGCAGCACTCACACCTACAGAATTACACAAAATGCTATGGCTGTGTGAATGCACGACATACTAAGCCAAGCTACTAAGTGCAGTCTAATAAGCAGAATGTTCTGACTGTGTATTTTTATCTGAAGCATTAGACTAATTTAAATACATTGATAGGAAAATTAAGACTATTTCCCCACCTGCTTTTACTACACACACAAAAAAAAAAACTTCCTGAAAAAGACTTCATTCACTAATTAAAGATAAACATTGTGATGTTATAGCTAAATATGCATTTATCCAGTGTGCCATGACACAGAAATTATATACCACTATGAGACAACACATACACACACAAGTCAACACACTGAGAACAGGTAGGCTCATTCCAGGCTCTGGCATGAATAATTTGCAAATTACAACCTTCCTTTATTTTTGCCAGCACCAGATCCACCCCTTTAATTGTACTCATTTATTCATTCATTCAAATAAAAAATGATACATTGAGATAAAGCAAGCTTCAAAAAACCTTGAAAGAATTAAGAGGGAAAGGACCAAATGCAGGAATTTGTAAAAAAAATAATATCCTTGTAGTCTTAAAACAAATACAACACATTACAAAGACCCATTCTGCCTTTTTCACCTTTTAATATTTAAGTCAATGTCATTCTTTCAAACTGCATTTCTTTTGATTTGCTTAACAGTACACTTCATTGTTAAGCACTGCCTCATCAGCACTTCTGTTGAAAAGCCCTAAAATGAAATATACTTTGTATTTAATTACAATTATGCAAATATGTTGTGGAATTACTTTGTTACAAGCAATCAGATATAACGCATTCCATTATTTTAATAATTTGCCCACATGACACTTTTTAAGGTCGTCTAAGTGACGACCAAATGTGATCCGCAAACCTCCTCAAATCCACAGGCGATGTGTAACAAATCACACAGTTTAGGGTGAAGGGGGGAGTCTTCAACCAAATCCGTCATTCATTGTGTTTCACATAAATAATTTATACAAGCCACTTCCCAAACCCTAGTACTTACAACAGAGAGATTTAAAACACATGCATTTTTAAACCAAAGGCAGTGCAGGAAGCCCAGTCGCATGTTGCAGGGCTGCCTCTCATACCCCATTATCATAGGGAATGCATTGTAAAGCAATAATACACTTCTGGAATAGCAGCACTTCACAGAATTGCACAATACCTTCAGGGTACTCCTTGGAATATTTTTCATTGGGATTAATCTCTGAATTTGTAACATTATTTAAAGCAAAAAGCAAATATCTGGTTTAAACTATGAACTCTGCTAAAGAGTTAAAAATAATGGCTAAACAACTTGAAAATGCATGAAATAGTATTGAGCCTTAATCTTGCACTACATATTTTGCTTTTAACATATAAAATGAGGAAAGGCGATTAAAATAAAAATCTGTTTTATTTCACTATTACAGGAAAGGCTGGAGAAAAGTTAATTGATTTTCCGCAATGTCTATCCTTCAATCCATTTTTGGAGATATCTGTGAAGGTGACCAAATTTGTGATAGAGGCTGGGCACTCAATACCTCTCCATAAAAACAGCAGAAGCTCCTGAAACTCAGCTGCCCATGCAAAAAGCTACTTCCGTGATACAGAACTGAAACAATGAATTTACTTTTTCCTCCCTCCGAATCATAACCTAGATTTTTAAAGCATTTTCCCCTAAGTTTCTCCACTAGAGGATAAAACAGAACACAACGTACTATGAACTGTTAACTGTATGTATTTTATCCCATGAAGTCATTGTGGACTACAGTAAGATTTACAGCAACAAAAAACATGATGCAGGGGTAAAGAAAAAAATAATTGTGAGAATTTGTCATCATCTGTGCAACCACTTCTGTGCCACATGCCTACACAGCACAGGGTACTGGCTAGTTTAACCATGCTGAGTAGGATGAGTGACAGTAAATAAAAAATAAACCCAGAAAATCCAATACCACCAACTTTTGAAAACATTATTCACTGGTCTAAGATGGCTACCTCCATCTCAGGAAAAGTAAAGTTCCCAACCAGCCAAACTAATCCCAGGGGAGCAGCTCTCTCATCAGAGCCCCGAAGCAGCCAAATGAACTTTTCAAGCCCGAACTGGTGACAAGTGTCAACTCACACGCAGCCAGGCAGGTGGGCTCCAGCATCTGAGGTTTCTCCTGCACCACGAAGTGCAGGGTGAGCCATTCCCAGGCACCGAGCTGCTCCGTGGCAACTGGCAAAGGAGACATGCTGCGAGAAGCACTTGTCAAATAACGCTTGTTTACAAATAAATCTCCTCACAGCAACATAGAGCACTTATTGAATAACGTTCGGGTCCACAGTCAGACCCCTCCTAGCAGCAGCCTTTTAGTCTGCATTTACTGAAGAGATGGAAATTGGAGAGCAGCAGTCAGAAAAGTAACAGAGGAGACACTGTGAAGCAAGCGTTCACACTGCTCATCATTACTGTAATATTCCCCTGCAACCTCCCTGAAAAGATGCCACTAAACCCATTTGGTAGGCAGCTTCATTAATCCTTTCCAGTAGTTTCCTATCGTGTAAAAGTTCTATTCTGCAGCTGCCTGTTCACGCAGAGACACCTCTGTGCTCGGCAAATGGTCCCGTTGACTCAGTCAGTAATATCCAGATTTTCCGAGAACTGGCAGGCTGACTGAGACGGGGCTCGGAGCATCTGTTGGTCTCTCAGCACGGTATCATGGCAGACTGGCTCACACAGGACAGCGTGCTTCCTAAAAGGAAGGTGAGTAACAGGGAGAGCCCTTCTAAATCAGCCATGCCATCTCAACAGCATTGCTCCCATGGGTGAAATCATCTGAAATTGCACGGGGGCAGAAGGATTGGGCCCACTGTTATCTAACCAAGGCAAAGTCAAACCATTTCTATCATCTCCCAAAACACTGCACTTCCTGAACATTTGATATCTTTGTACACAGAGGAACAGCATTTTCCCCTTCCTCTGCACTTTTTTTTTAAAGAAAACTGCAATTCACATTATTCTCGCTCTCGAAAATAAATTACAGCTAGCTGGTTACCTCAGGCCAGATCTTTGAAATTCTGGTACGGTTTTCCTTTACCAACCCCTGCATACCTCCTCCTCCTTCTAAAGGAGTTTCACAAATAATTACGGTGCATCACGACGCCAGCCTGCTTCGAGCCGCTGGCATCCCCTGCAGATGCTGAACTTCTCCACCCATTGCTTTCACATTACAGCCTGCCCGCGGATCCAAAAATATTAGAAAGCCACAAGCAGTGCCCACACCACGCGTGGAGAAAAAAAATCCCAGTCCAATTTCAAAGACTGCAAGCATCCTACTAGACAAGAAGCTTGGACGCGTTTTTGGCCATTGGCCTCCCAGAGATCAAAGGTATAAAAAAACCCGTCCCCAGCGGCCGCGCTCCGCTGCGGGTTGCACACCGCCGCCGCCGCGGCTTCCTCTCCTTTTCATACGTGTATTTTAACCCACGAAGTAAGCGCACTGCGGCCAGTGCTTGTAGGGCTCCCCACCGGGAGCCTGCCCTGCCCCGCCGAGTGCCGGCCGGCCCCGCCAGACCCGTGCCCCGTGCGAACTGCCCGGTCCCAGCCCCGCACCCTCCGCACCGCTGCACCTGTGCGGCTGCCGGGACACACGGCGAGCGGGCACCGCCGTGCGCAGCCCCTGCGCCAAGGCACCCACACCGTGCACAGCATCCCCCCGGCAAAGAGGGAACACCCGCTGCCCAACGCGCCGTGCCCAGGCATCCGTGCACACCCACCCACC